>JASDQU010737473.1:85351-144318 GCA_032191745.1 Picea mariana
TATATATATATATATATATATATATATATATATATATATATATTATGTTTGTTACATACCATGCAAATAAAAGTCATATCTCCTAGCCAAGCACACAATGATAAAATATAAGCTCAAGCTAGGCATGAACCTAGGGCACACAACCAAATGACTATATCATGATTAATACATCATCAAACGTTAGAAAAAGGCTTGATCATCAAATATGTATGTAGTACTCCCCCATCTAACTAAAACTTAGAAAAAAGTGCATTGACAGGGTACTAGCATCATCGAACACATTCCACCTAGGTGATCTATGTTACAATATTGAGTCATCACCTAGGGAAATCTCACCAAGGCAAAATGTACTACCACAACACATCATCCAACCACATAAACAACATAAAAGGGGACATAAGAAAGTGCTAAACCATCCAATCATCAAGTATGTCCCCACCACACATCCAACACAAGCGGACCATGTAGAACACCTCTTCCTAATGACAAACCAACATCATAACATCAACACACCATGCCAATGTCACTAGGAAGCTCCAACAACATTATGAAACATCTACCTCCTAACACCGTCATCTACCCCTTGGAGGCTAGACCCATCATCCAAGGTAGCACATCCAAGATAAACAAGTACACCAAAACCACACATAATGAGATAGCATGCTCCAAGATACCAACAAATATGTAACCAAGGGATGATCAACAAGGTAAGCATGTCTGAGAAGATCACCAAGTCCACAAACACAAACATCCAATCAAGGAGAAATGATACTCCCCCAACTAAAGAACTCCATCAAATGATCCAATACCATGAAGAGAAAGAGCTCCATGAAGATGTACCCCCTCAAGTCGATCCAATGCTCCAAAAAACGACAAAAAATATCCATCACGGTGATGAAAATCACAACATGTAACCTCATACAATGAGGTGTAACCCCTGGTATGACTAAAAATCTCCTTCCAATTTCTTGTCTAACAAATTTAAAATGTATGTATGAGACTGCTCATCAAAAACGATAACCTTCATCTTGGTCGAGTTTTGGCTAGAGGAGTCAGGGAGGGTGGCCTTTACAAACTACTAGCAAATCCAATGAAGCAAAGAGCCTTATACAATCTATGTGAGTTTTCGTACAAAAGATTTGGTCACCTGAACTATGGTTCCTTACCTCTTTGAAGGACATGGCGATTGGATTCTCGAATTTCAAGGTGGAGAAGCAAGGAGTGTGCCACGAATGTGCACTCAATAAGCATTCCAAGGCTTCTTTCCCACGCAATGAGCACAAATCAAGAGGGAATCTTGATCTAATTCATTCAAATATCTGTGGACACAGGTCATCAGCTTCATTGATAGATAATCATTATTATGTGACTTTCATTTATGATTCTTCCAGAAAGATCTAGATATATTTTATGAAGACCAAGGATTCAGTCTTTAACAAGTTCCAAGAGTTTAAAGCTCTTGTTGAGAAATAGACGGGTAGGAAGATCAATGTACTGAGATTGAACAATGGAGGGGAGTATACCTCCAATAACTTTGATTACTTTTGCACAAAAACATGGATCAAGAGTGAGTTGACAGTGCCTTACAACCCATAGGAGAATGGGGTTGCTAAGAGAAAGAACAAGTCCATGGTAGATACAAATGAGTCTATGTTTCATGACTTAGAGCTACCCATGTTTGTTTGGGTAGAACCATGTTCCACTTCAGACCACATATTGAACAGATGCCATCACAAGGTGTAAAAGGACAAGACTCCAAAAGAAGCCTTCACAAGGAAGAAAGCATATGTTTCTCATTTCGATGTATTTGGAGTTGAGTTTACATTCACATTCTAGAGAAAAGGACGAAGCTTGCACCCTCAAACTTTAAGGGTATTCTAGTTGGCTACGGTGAGTCCTCTACGGTTTACAAGATCTATGTTTGAACTCAAAGGAAGATGGCAACAAGCCAAGATGTAAAGGTTGATGAGGATGCATGGTCTTCTAAGTCCCAAGAACTCCTAGTAGTGATTAAGGAGGAGACAACACTTGCTGCTCCAAGTGTTGATCCACGAGTTTCAAGGAGTTCAAGTTTAAGTCAAACAAATTCCAATACAAGTACAAAAATAGCTTTAACACCAATAACAGCCAGAAGATCGAGGTGGCTTACACGATCATTGCAAAAGGTAGAGGAGCAAGTTGGTCCTCCAAAGACTTCTTTTAGGATAAATCATCCTTCCTAAGAAGTTTCCCAGTTATATTGCACCGATGTTTTCCATCATTGATGCAAAGCCTTCCAATTACGAGACATAAGATGTGCAAGATGCCATGGTGGAGTACAACTTCATCATGAAGAATGATGTGTGGGAGATTGTTCCAAGACCAAAGGGAAAATCAATGGTTGATTCAAGTGGTTGTACAAGGTGATGCATGTAGCACATGGAAGAATCAAGAAGTACAAAGCTCGCTTCATAGCTAAAAGATTCTCCCAAAGAGAAGGAATTGATTGTGAGGAGACCTTTGCTCCAATTGTTGAGTATACTTCTATCGGGACCATTATGTCTTTAGCACCTATTTTTGGTTGTTGGTAGTTATATCAAAATGGATGTTAAGACAACCTTCCTTAATGGCCTGATTGAGGAAGAGGTATACATTAATCAATCGAAAGGGTTTGAGGTGGATGGGCGAGATACCCATGTGTGTAGATTGAGAAAACCCTTTATAAGTTGAAGCAAGCAGCCCATGCTTGGTACTCAAAGATTGATGAGTACCTATCAAGTTTGGGCTTCACAAAAACCACTACATATCCCAGTTTTTATTATTTATTTGATAGATCTAATCTACTTATTTTGATCATGTGTGTAGATGACTTGATACTTATGGGGAATTCAAAGAAGCTCATTGCAGGGTGCAAGGCTGAGTTGACACGAGAATTTGACATTAAGGACATTAGGTTGATGCAATATTTTGTGGGTCTAGAAGTGTGGCAGAGTAAAGTGAGATTTTCCTTGGGCAAGGTAAATACACAATTGAGATCCTGAAAAGGTCTCAGAGGATGGATTGTAAACCCATGACCACTCCTATGATGTTGAATCTAAAGTTGCATGTTGACTTGAATTCGGATTTGGTAGATCCTTCAATGTATAGATAGTTGATTGGATCCTTGATGTAGCTAGCAATGAGCAGGGGTTGAGCTAGGGTGAGGTTTTAACCCACCGAAACTCAACAGATAAAGGGTTAAACAACCCTCAGAAAATTGAGGTAGCCGCCTCCAAAGCTAAAGACTAAAATATCCAAATCTAAGTTATGTCCTTACCAAATGAGCCTCTCCTCTTCTTATAGTGTCTTCTTAATTCACTTTCCTTCTTTTATGGCTAATTTGTTCCTTAAGGCAGGTCGGGCTTACTTGTTTTAAACACNCCCCCCTTAAGGGTAAGTCGTTGCCCTGTAATGCCCCTTAGATCTACATGGCTCCCCTATCATTGGGAACTATGGCCTACGGGGAGAGGGGGGGGGCTAAGCCAATGTGTCCCTCAAATGATGGAATCAAAGGGGAGGGTATATGACAGTCCTCCCTCCCCGAGATTGCTTGTCCTCGAGCAATTACAACCCCAGATTCTGTAGAATTTGCTTTTCCTCCCATGTGGAATCCTCCTCCGGTAAATCCTTCCATCTTATCAAGTACTCGTTCACCATCTTGCTCCTCAAACATTTTTCCTTGAATGCCAAAATTTGCTCAGGCACCAGGATCAAATGACCTTCCTCGTCTAGGAGTGGTAGTTTTGTGGAAGAGACAACCTGCTGGCCCAAAGCCATCTTGAGACATGAGACATGGAATACATTGTGAATCCTGCTGGCCCAAAGCCATCTTGAGATAGGAGACATGGAATACATTGTGAATCCTGCTACCCTCTGGTAACTCTAACTCGTAGACCACCTCTCGCACTCTTCTGATCACCATGTATGGCCTGTAGAAACGTGGTTGGAGTTTCTTTGCTCCACTCTTCTTTAGTGAAGGCTGTCGATATGGTTGGAGGCTCAAAAGGACCAGGTCTCCTACCTCGAAGCTACGCTCCACCCGGTGTCGGTCGACATACATCTTCTATTGATTATGTGCTATCCGCAAGTTGTCCTTTAGGACTCTCAATATGTATTGACTCTCCTGAATCCAATCTTTGGCTTTGGGAGCCCTACTCTCGCTAAATGCCAACCCTACAAATGATGGGGCCTCATAGTCATACAATGCCCTAAATGGGCTCATCTCGACAGACATGTGATGGGTGGTATTGTAGCAATACTCACCAAGATACAACCATCTAATCACGCCTTTTACTGCCTAGAAACATAGTGACGCAGATACCCCTCAACCCATTTGTTGACGATCTTAGTCTACCCGTCGGTCTGGAGGTGATAACTCGTACTGGGTGTCAACTCAGTTCCCGCCAAGCTGAACAAATCCTGCCAAAAGGCGTTGAGGAATCTGCTATCCTTGTCGCTCACAATAACCCTAGGTAGTCCGTGGAGTCTAAATATCTCTCTAAAGAAGAGCTATGCTACCTGAGGGACTTTGTACTCAGAGGATATGGCAAAGAAGTGAGCGTACTTGGTTAATCTGTCCACCACCACACAAATATAGTCCTTGCCCTGCACCTTCGGTAGCCCTGTAAAGAAATCCATACAAATACTCTCCCACTTTCATTCCGAAATAAGCAAGGGTTGTAGTAGAACCACTAGGGGTGTGAGCTTAGACTTGTTTTGCTAACAAGTCAAGCATTCCCTCACATACTTTAAGACATTCCCTTTGAGACCCTTCCAAGAGAATCTCTCTCATACCCGCCTGTGAGTCTTCGGGAATCCTAGATGTCCGGCTAATGGTGCGTCATGTATGGCTCTCAAGATCTTCTCTTTGAGAGTGGATTCTTGAACAAGATATATTCGACCTTTGTAATAGATGACGTCATCTACTATTGTGTACCTGTCATCCTGCATTTTGTTGTCTATTAGCTCCCCTGCAAAGGCGTTTTTGGAACACTCTACCAAAAGGAGAGACTTCCAATCCGCTTCAATCTCAAACATGGAAAATGTTGTAGGTCTCCTGGACAAGGCATCTGAGACCACATTATTCTTCCCTTTGATATATTCTATGTCAAAGTCGTACACCCATACCTTGATGACCCATTTTCGTTGCCTCTCGCTCGGATCCTTCTACTCCAGGAAATGCTTCAGACTGTTGTGATCGGTCTTCACCACAAAGCGACCTCCTACCAAATACTATCTGAATTTGGCTAATGCGTGCATGATGGCCAACATTTCCTTGTCATAGATGGAAAGGAGCCTCTCAGATTCCCCTAGCTTCCGATTCTCAAAAGCTATGGGGTGCATGTTCTACATCAATACTGCTCCTATCCCTTCTCTGGATGCATCACACTCTAGCACAAAGGGCTGAGAAGAGTCCGACAGTGCTAACACCGAGCAAGTGCTCATAACTTCCTTCATCCTGTCAAATGCCTTTTGGGCCTCCTCTACCCCCCTGAATGCACCCTTCTTTGTGAGGTCGGTCAATGGTGCACCAAGCTGGGAAAACCCTCTCACGAAGCCTCGATAATAACTGCATAACCCCAAGAAACTTCGTAACTCTGTCAACGACCTAGGTGTGGGCCAATCAAGTATCGCATGTATCTTCTCCTTATGGACCTATACACCCTAGGCGCTAATGATGTGTCCTAAATACAAAATCTTTATTAGGCCAAGCTCACACTTCGTCTCGTTGGCATAGAGCGACTGCTCCCCCGTGATGCAAAGTATCTCATCTATGTGATGCAAATGGTCCTCCCACGTTTTGTTGTAGATCAACAGGTCATCAAAAAACACCTCCAAGAACTTCCTCAACTGTTTGTTGAAAATATGGTTCATGCACGACTAGAATGTGGTTGGGGCATTAGTCAAACCAAAAGGCCACCTCTCTGACTCTTTTGATCACCCTGTATGGCCCGTAGAAACGTGGCTGGAGTTTCTCTGCGCCACTCTTTTGTTGAGATTTGGGTACCTTGGAAAGTGGTCCTTTGTGTTTGTGAGCTTCTAAACACATGAGGTAAGTACTTTGTACCTTGTACTATGTACTTTGTGTCTAGTTTCACTTTGACTTAGGAGATTTAAGTCAAAAGTGAAATTTGGTCATTTTAGCCTAAAGTGGCAATTAATTCACAAAGTGGATGAATTAATAGACATAAAGTGAAACTATGGAAACTTACGTAAAGTGGGTATTTGAGTGGGACTCTTTTTGACTGATCTCAACCATTGATTAGGGATGAGATGAGATGATCTCTTCCACCCAACTTTTAGGTTTCCTTATGTATCCTAAAGGAGGGCGCAAGAGGCCAAGGAGAGGCCATTCACTCATTTGTTCACTCCAAGAGTTTGAGAGAGAGCAAGAGCATGAGGTTTCAAGCAGAGGGAGAGGAAAGCTTGGGCGCCTACTTGCATGGACGGCTCATGGAGGCTTAGTTCCCTGTTTATTTACTGAGGAGCTTCCAGTTCTGAGGAGGGCGCACTTGAGGAGGAGGGTGCATCAACAGTGGGGAGGTCTTAGAGTTATCAAATTGCAGTGAGCTTTCTTTCAGAGGGAGGCTACTCATCAGTATCAGAGTACTGTGGAGGGGTTTCTAGATCAATGCTTCCAGATGGCATTTGGCTTCATTTCAATGGTCTTGGCAACATTTCTGAGGGGCGCACCATCCTAGGGTGCTCTTCCTTCTTTTGGACTTGTGTTTCAGCTTGGATAAGGCTGCTAATGTATCAGGTTCATCTATATTTTGTACTTGTTGTATTCCACCATCTATTTTCCTCATATATAGACATGTATTCCAAACTGGTTTTCCTCGAGGGGGTTTTATCCAGGGTCATGTTGACCAAAAATACCTGTGTATAAATTTCATGTGTGTTAGAGTGTAGAACTGCTTTATTTTCAGCTGTAAAGATCTCTAGGTGTGTTACATTTATTTTAGTATGCATGTGCTAACCCTTGGTGACTAAAACTATATGCTAGAGCACCTAAAATTGTGAATGTAATCGTAACTAATCAGCAAGAAGTTCCTGAACTATTGGCTGTCCTAAAACAGCAGCAATACCTTCATTCACAGTTGAAACTTAGAGCCAACTTGAGGTCAAAGATAGACCTAGTGGGCAGCTTGATAGGACCTAGAAAATCTTCATCTTCTTTAGTGAAGACTGTCGATATGGTTGGAGCCTCAAAAAGACCAAGTCTCCTACCTCGAAGCTACGCTCCACCCGGTGTCGATCGACATACGTCTTCTATTGATTCTATGCCATTCGCAAGTTGTCCTTTAGGACTCTCAAGATGTCCTGACTCTCTTGAATCCAATCTTTGGCTTTGGGAGCCCTACTCTTGCCAAATGCCAACTCTACAAATGATGGGGCCTCATAGTCGTACAATGCCCTAAATGGGCTCATCCTGATAGACATGTGATGGGTGGTATTGTAGCAATACTCACCAAGCTGCAGCCATCTAATCCATGCCTTTTGTTGCCCAAAAACATAGTGACGCAAATGCCCCTCAACCCATTTGTTGACGATCTCAGTCTACCCGTCGATCTGGGCGTGATAACTCGTACTGGGTGTCAACTTAGTTCCTGCTAATCTGAACAACCCCTGCCAAAAGGCGTTGAGGAATCTGTTATCCATGTCGCTCACAATAACCCTAGGTAGTCCGTGGAGTCTGAATATCTCTCTGAAGAAGAGCTCTGCTACCTGAGGGGCTTTGTACTCAGAGGATATGGCAAAGAAGTGAGTGTACTTGGTTAATCTATCCACCACCACATAAATACCTTCGGTATCCCTGTGATGAAATCCATAGAAATACTCTCCCACTTCCGTTCCGGAATATGCAAGGGTTGTAGTAGACTCGTTGGGGGTGTGAGCTCCGACTTGTTTTGCTGACAAATCAAGCATTCCCTCGCATATTTTAAGACATCCCCTTTGAGACCCTTGTAAGAGAATCTCTCCCGTACCCATCTGTAAGTCTTTAGGAATCCTATATGTCCGACTAATGGTGCGTCATGTACGGCTCTCAAGATTTTCTCTTTGAGAATGGATTCTGGAACAAGATATATCTGGCCTTTGTAATAGATGACGTCATCTACTATTGTGTACCTGTCATCTTGCATTTTTCCATCTATTAGCTTCCCTGCAAAGGTGTTTTTGGAATACACTACCAAAAGGAGATACTTCCAATCCACTTCAATATCAAACATGGAAAATGTTGTAGGTCTCCTAGACAAGGCATCTGAGACCACATTATTCTTCCCTTTGACATATTCTATGTCAAATTCATACGCCTATACCTTACTGACCCATTTTTGTTGCCTCTTGCTCAGATCCTTCTACTCCAGGAAATGCTTCAGACTGTTGTGATCGGTCTTCACCACAAAGCAACCCCCTACCAGATACTATCTGAATTTGGCTAATGCATGCATGATGGCCAACATTTCCTTGTCGTAGATGGAAAGGAGCCTCTCAGATTCCCCTAGCTTGCGGCTCTCAAAAGCTATGGGGAGCTTGTTCTGCATCAATATTTCTCCTATCCCTTCTCCGGATGCATCACTCTCTAGCACAAAGGGCTGAGAAAAGTCAAGGAGTGCTAACACCGAGCAAGTGCTCATCACTTCATCATGTCAAATGCCTTTTGGGCCTCCTCTACCCACCTGAATGCACCCTTCTTCGTGAGGTCGGTCAATGGTGCACCAAGCTAGGAAAACCCTCTCACGAAGCGTTGATAATAACTGTATAACCCATAGAAACTTCGTAGCCATGTCAACGACCTAGGTGTGGGCCAATCAAGTATCGCCTGTATCTTCTCCTGGTGGACCTGTACACCCTGTGCGCTAATGATGTGTCCTACATACAAAATCTTTGTTAGGCCAAACTCGCACTTCAACTCTTTGGCATAGAGCGACTCCTCCCCCATGATGCAGAGTATCTCATCTATGTGATGCAGATGGGCCTCCCACGTACTGTTGTAGATCAACAGGTCATCAAAAAACACCAGCAAGAACTTCCTCAACTGTTTGTTGAAAATATGGTTCATGCACGACTGGAATGTGGTCGGAGCGTTAGTCAAACCAAAAGGCATGACTAGAAACTCATACTATCCATAGTGGCATCGAAAAGCTGTCTTTTGCACATCCTCCTCCCATACCTTGATCTGGTGATATCCCGATCTGAGGTCTATCTTTGAAAAGTAGACCACCCCATCTAGCTCATCGAGTAGTTCGTCAATCCTTGGAATCAAGTACCGGTTCTTAATGGTCTTCTTGTTCAAGGCCTGGTAATCTATACACATTCTCAAGGTTCCATCTTTTTTCTTCACCAATACTACGAACGAAGCAAAAGGGCTAGAGTTGGGTCTGATGTGCCCCATCTCCAGAAGCTCCCAGATGGTCTTCTCAATTTCATCCTTGAACATCTTCGGATGTCGGTATGGGGTCGTAATAACGGGTTTGACCCCTTCCTCAAACTCAAGGGATGCTCAAATCCCCTGTTTGGTGGTACTCCGAGTGGGATTTGCCCAAACACCTTATCATGTTTCCCGATAAGGTTTTGTATGTCCAAATGGTAGTGTTGACGACCCTCCCTTTCCTTTTGGGGGGTAATCATACATTTTGTTGCCCATGCGATGTTCCTATGCCTGAGAGCAACCTCCATCCTCTTAGTTGTCACGATCCTGGGCGGATCTGTATTCATTCCCCTTAGAACGACCCTTCTCCCTTCCTTGTCTTTGAACTCCATTCTCATGACTTGCTAGCTCATTTTGATGCCCCCCAATGAATAGAGCCACCGGATGCCCAAAACTATGTTAGTGTCCCCAAGTCCACCACGTAGAAATCATCGATCAAGGTGTAGTTACCCAATGTCACGTGTAATCCTCTGATTATGCGGGTACACTCCAAAGTGTATCCGTCTGCTACTTCCACACTGAATCCTTCGAATTCTTTTGTTGAAATGCCCTTCATATCAACTAGAGTTGCATCAATAAAATTGTGGGTGGCCCCACTATCAATCAGTGAAGTAATCTGGTGTCCCTGTACAACCCCTCTAATCCGGAAGGTGTGATATCTCTGAACCCTTAATAGTGTAGCAATGATTGGCTTCTTGGCCTTTGTAGGTGGTGATTCATCTTTTTGAACTGCGCTCTGTGGTTGCTCCTCCTTAGGGTTGTCGTGTGTCTCCCCCTGGTCACGACTAGATTCTTCATCGTCTTCTTCATCAGAAAGTACTTCGATGTAGTGTGTCTTTCCTTTACCCATGCACCTGTGACCTGGCTCCCAAGGGTCCTTGCATGTGAAGCAAACCTTCTTTCGTCTAAGCTCCCTTCGAGTCTCTTCATCCATACGATCCTTCTCAATCCTGTTTTTCCGGAATGGCTTGTTATCCTAGGGTTTGGGAGGAATGCAGGGCTTGGCTGGTCCTTTAGCCTTTGGTACGGTATCTGCCATGTCAAGCGTCTTCATAACTGCATCCTGTAGTGTGGTTGGCTTGAAGGCCTTGACCCACCCTCACAGGGGTTCTGCTAAACCCTTTGTAAATAGCATCGCCAATCGGTGTTCTGAGATGTTAGTTACTTGTACGGAAATCTTCTCGAACTCTGCAATATATGCTTCAAGTGTTCCTGTCTATCTCAGTTGTGCCAGCTCACGGAAGGAGATCTCTGGATTCTTTCTGTCGAATATGTCCATCATTTTCTGTGTAAACTCCATATAAGACGTGATGTTGGAATGTCCTAGCATCACCAACCCATGATACCACCATTCATGAGCTTCACCGTCTAGATGTAGTATGGAAAATTTGATGGCCCCCGCTTCTGTCATCGGATTGAGCTGGAGGTAGGTGTCCAATTTTTGGACCCATGATCTGGCCGAATATCGAGATGATCTGTCATATGATGGGATGGACAGTTTTCCCACCTTCCTCCTTAGCTCAGCGTTTTGTTGTTGTCCTGGTGGTCCTTTGTGCCCTTCTCTGGGTCGGTTCCTGTATTTAATGTTGCAGTGGTCCTGTAAAGTCATAGCTGCCTGAAACTCTGTTGGCATGTTTTTCAGACAGAGGCGGAGTATGCGTGTTTGTCATTGATGGCAAAGATCAAGACCAGCAGCGCAACGATGATCGCATGGCAAGATCAGAAGCGAAAACTCCAGGAGTGAAGGAAGAAACTCACGACAAGAATGATGAAATTGCGAAATGCGAAACGTCGAAATCCCGAAACAAGCACATCAACAAAGACTCCATTTCGGAGTTTCGCAGACCAGGAAATCAAAGGTTTTGGATACCGGGAGTTGGAGGAGTCAAGAGTCGAGACTCTTCATCACAGGAGTCCCGAAGTTGCGAAATGCGAAACGCCGAAATCCCGAAACAGGCACATCAACAAAGACTCCATTTCGGAGTTTCACAGACCGGGAAATCAAAGGTTTCTGATACCGGTAGTTAGAGGAGTCAAGAGTCGAGACTCTTCATCACAGGAGTCCCAAAGTCACGAAATGCAAAACGCCGAAATACCGGACCGTTGATCTGACTCCATTTCGGAGTTCCGAATACCGAGAGTTGGAAATGTCAAAACACTTCTTCACAGAAATGCCGAAATGCGAAACGGCGAAATACCGGACCGTTGATCTGACTCCATTTTGGAGTTCCGGATACCGGGAGTTGGAAGTGTTGAAACATTTCATCACAGAAACACAGAAACGCTGAAATGCCAAAACGTCGAAATGCAAAACGACGAAATATCGGACCGTTGATCTGACTCCATTTCGAAGTTCCGGATACCGAAAGTTGGAGTGTCGAAACACTTCACCACAAGAATGCCGAAATGCAAAAAACACCTTTTGGTGTAGGTTCTGGATACCGGGAGTTGGAGTGTCGAAACACTTCACCACAGGAATGCCGAAATGCGAAAAACACCTTTTGGTGTAGGTTTCGGATACTGGGAGTTGGAGTGTCGAAACACTTCACCACAGGAAAGTTGAAATGATCGAAGCTAGTCCAGCTAAGCTCCTTTTTTCGGAGTTTCGAGGATCGCGACATGGAGCGTCAAGATATCTGATCACAAGAATTGCCGAAATGCCGAAATGCGAAAGGCATTTTGATTAGGCCTGTGATCACAGCCAGTGGGCATATGGAGTAAGCGTGAGACCCATCATTTATAATCCAACGGTGCAGGTTAATCAAGAATATGATCGAAGGGTTATTGTTTCTCTTCACAATTAATCGATCAGTTACGATTCAGTTAACAGAACTAAATCATGACTCTTGGACGGTTGGTGATTCAGTTGCTGATGCGTTTTCTTGGAGTTTCACAATGTAACTGTGAGAAAGGACTAATGGTTTCTACCAGAGGACTCGAAGAGACTTCAGGGTGATCGCCAGAGAAGATGAAGGGTCTTGAGGCATCTTCCAATGGCATGAAGATTGTTCATAGAGGCTATTGACAGATGTAAGACTGTTGGAGCCTGGAACTGCAACAAAGGGAATGAGCTCAACTGTGACAGAGAAGACGAAGAGTCTCGCCTGCTGGAGAGGCTAAGGAATCTCGGCATAACACCCAGAGATGATGGACGCATGGGTTTAACTGCCAGAGAAGTTGAAGAGTTGCAATGATGATCATGCAGAGCACTCGACATGGGGAGAGCATGCAGAAGCATTGTGAATAGAGGATGCAGAAGATGCACAGAGAGCATAAATACGCAGAACTGAGAAGAGATGGGGGCTGCAAAGAGGAATTACACACAGGGAAATGGCATGTTGTGGGCAAGAGCTGAAATACACAGAAGAGGCGTAATTCAGAGAATCAAAATAAGATGCAGAGCATAAAGCGCAACAGAAGCAAAGAACAGAGGTGCATAGCTGAGACAGTAAAAGAAGGTTGAGGTGCACTTGTAGAGAAAAGAAAAAGATCAAAAAGCACAAGAAGATGCAGGCAGAGAGACACTGATACAGGAGAGCAGAGCAGCATAGCTGAACAGTGATAAGCCTGGTAAGCCAATGACAACTATTAAATCACTGTAATTAGTTTCAGTAGAAAATATTTATATTCCAGGGTGGTAGGGAGGTGCTAGGGAGGACTGTTGTCCTCAGAGATTCAAGTGGGTGCTTGAACACAGGGAGTTGTAGCTTCCATCTGGTTGCAGCCAGAGAAACCAGGGTGGCAGGGTGGTGCAAGGGAAAACTGTTGTTCTCTGTTATACAGGTTGGTGCCTGTGTGACTGGAAGTTGGTGCTTCCATCCAGTTAGTGCTGGAACACTTAGGGAGTTGTTGTTTCCTTCTAGTGGGTGCTAGAGAAACCAGGGAGTTGGTGCTTCCTACTAGTGGGTGCTAGAGAAACCAGGGAGTTGGTGCTTCCTTCTAGTAGGTGCTAGAGAAAACAGAGAGTTAGTGCTCTCAGCAAGTTGCAGCTTGCAAAACAGAGGTTGTAGCCTCACAATGAGTTGAAGCTCATATGTATGATAATGTACAGAATGTAAAGATTACTTATCATACCAAGAAGAAGAGGTTTTTACCCTTTATGGGTTTCCTCAGGAAATAACTGTCTCTGTATATTTCATATGTGTGACTGATGTTGAATGTTCTATTGCTTACCTCCCTGCATTATTGTGATTGTCATTAAGTGCTCTGCAAAGAGTTTAAAATAAGCATAATTGTTTAAGCATGGTAACAACTGATTCACCCCCCCCTCTCAGTTGTCCAACAAACTCTTCTCCAAGTGCTTGGTATTCCTGGAAGTACATGGAGAAATCTTCACCATGACTTTGTTGTGTTGGCTACTCTTCAATGAAGCTAGGTAGGAGAGGTTTGGGCATCCTCCTACTCATGTTCGACTACTCACTCTACTTGGGCACATGGGGAATGCTTCCTCCTCTTGGAACCCTGCCGTGGCTCCCTTCAGCTCGTGGACTGTGTTGTCCATTTTCATTGTTATTTCCCTCTGCCTGAGATCTAGTTTGCCCATTTCCCCTATTGGTGTTAAGGCCCTAGATGTTACCCATAGGGCTCAACAACTGTGCAAGGGTGTCAATTAATTCCCTCTGCCCTTGGGCAAAGGTTTCCTTCATTTGTTTATGTCCTTTAGCCAAGTCACTTAGGATATGCAGCATGTTGTCTTAGTTATGGTCCCCCATGCTCCCTATTTCTTCTTCTTCTGAAATCTCAGGAGCTCCTTGCTTCGCTGGTCCTCGTTTTCTCGTCATCCAGTCAGCTACAGGCTGGCAAAACCAAAGCTCCGATACCACTGTAATATCCCTAGGGTTTCTAGGGTCTTAAGTCAGCTAGCAAACTAGGGAGTAACCCTACTTAAACAGTTCAAAAATATGCCTATATCAATCTTCAGTTGTAGTACAGCAATACCATCAAGTAATATCCAATTTTCCAGCAAATAATAGTATTCAATCGACATCAATAAACAGTATCCAACCGATAGTGGCTTGTATAGATAATGAATATTATCCAACACAATAGCAAACACAATTATAAACCAGCAACACTTGATATCCCAAACCAGCAGTAAATGATGTCCAAAACCAGCATAAATATTATCCCAACAGTGTCCAAGCTAGTAGGGTTGTGCCCTTAATTAGTTAATAGCAGTAAACAACAATCCATACCAACAGAAACCATCTAATGAGGTTGTTGTCCAAACACTAAGACCAATTACCAGAGAATTTATAGCAACAGTTTGATAATAACAGAGAATCTGCATTAACCCTAACCCTACAACAACATAGAATGAATAAACATGTGCTTGAGTCTGTTGGCCGAGCTCCAAGTTTCCTAGAATGTACTTGCTGCACTTTTACCAACTTCAGTGTGCCCTCAATCAATACTTCCAACCTCTTATAGGGTCCAGACCCTCCTCCAAAAAGCCACTACAGGTTGGGCCCTTCCTCTATTTGTTGAGACAACCCTGTAACAGGTGGCAGCCCTTCCTTTCTTGTAGTTGTAGCCTCCTCTATGGTCCTTTGCCAGACTTCCCCAACAAGCACCTTAAGAAATGGACTTGTTGTAGCTAGTAATGAGCAGGGATTGAGCTAGGGTGAGGTTTTAACCCACCGATACTCAACAGATAAAGAGTTAAACAACCCTCAAAAAACTGAGGCAACCACCTCCAAAGCTAAAGACTGAAATATCCAAATCTAAGTTATGTCCTTACCAAATGAGCCTCTCCTCTTTTTATAGTCTTCTTAATTCACTTTCCTTCTTTTGTGGGTGATTTGTTCCTTAAGGCAAATCGACCTTGCTTGTTTTAAACCCAAATTACCCCCCTTAAGGGCAAGTCATTGCCCCTTGGTGCCCGTTGGATCTCCATGGCTCCTTTATCGTTGGGGACTATGGCATATGGGGAGCCCCTCCAACGATGGGATCAAAGGGGAGGATATATGACAGCTACGTGGATTCATTGATTCTGACTAGGTAGTAGATGCAGGTGACAAGAGGACTGCTTCAAGGTGTTAATTTATTTTTTATGCAGCCCCACTACTCCCTCGTAGGGCTACACGACCTCTCGGTCAAGAATCTCTGATTCTTGAGTCTAATGACCCTCTGAAACCTTAATGGTCTTCTTTTGTATCTATACACAGGCCCTTTCGGCTTCTTGGCGCAGGTCTAATAGCACCTGCAACCTTCCCTCTCGCTCTGCTGCGAAATCTCATAGTACTGGGCGTTAGCTCCTTTTTCTGATAAGCCCCCTCTTGATGTGACCTTGGGCGATGACCTCTCGTGACCACGCGATTGCGGACGCGGCCAAAAGCGGTTTGGGATCAAACTACTTTTTAGCCCGCAATTCTCTCCGAGCCTCCACGTGTCCTCTTGCCAAAACCGCGATCTGGATTGCGGCCCGCCTTCAACGTTTTTAAAGTTTACACAACTCCTGTCCTCGCAATGCTACGGGACCGTCGATCTCCCGATCTTGATGGTATTGTCTGAACTGACGGTTCAGATCTGCCTTTTTTCAAATCCACGGACCAGATCTGCCCCTCCTAAATCAACGGATGTGATCTCCTTCGTGACTCCGGACTTTGGACTTTTCAAGTCTCAAATCATGCTTTCCTCCGTACGTCAATCTTTCGAAGTTGACAATCTGCGGACACATGTCCTCCTAAATCAACGGCCCTGCTTCTACTTTGGGTGTTTGACCTTTCAACTAGATCAACAGTCCTGTGGCCCTCTTCTCAATCAACGGTCGAGATCTCCTTCGGGTCTTCGGATTTCTGAGATCTCAAATCTCAAACTTCACCCTTGTTCCCATTGGTTTTTATCCGAAGGCTATAATCCACTGACGCGTGTCCACTTGATCTGACGATCAAGGATTACTTTGGGTCTTTACCTGGGGTGCATGGATCTATGCCACGTCTCTCTTAGATCTAATGGCTATGAATTACTTCAGGACTTTACCCAGAGTCCACCGATTCACGCCATGTCTCCCCTTGATCTGACGGCTATGAATTACTTCGTGACTTTACTCGGAGTCCACCGATTCACGCCACGTCTCCCCTTGATCTGACGGCTATGAATTACTTCGAGACTTTACCCGGAGTCCACATATTCACGCCATGTCTCCTCTTGATCTGACAGCTATGAATTACTTTGGTACTTTACCCGAAGTCCACAGATTCACGCCACGTCCCTCTTGATCTGACGACTATGAATTACTTCGAGACTTTACTCGGAGTCCACAGATTCACGCCACGTCCCTTCTGGATCAGATGGTCCAGATTCACTTCGGACAATCCGACGCTTGAGATTTGCTTCAACTCTCCGGCTCTTCGCGCTTCAGGAGTCTCAAGTCTCAAACTTGCCTGCTCCTGAACTCACAGTGTCTGACGGCTCAGATTCACTTGGTCGATCCAACGCTTGAGGTTTACTTCGGACGATCTGACTATTCAGATCTACTTTGGATGATCGAACGATTTAGATTTTACTTCGGCTCTCCAGACTTCGAAAATCTCAATTCTCAAACCTTGGTAAGTTCTCTCTCCTGCGTGTGCGAAGCGCTAAGGCTCATGCACCTTGCTCTGATTAGACGGTTGTTGATCCTTTGCACTGTGATCCAACAACCACTGTCGCTCCTTCTCCTTTGCTTCTCATTTCTTCCGCCTTAGAAGATTTATCAATCTTCAAAGGTTTCGACCTTTGCTCCTCCTACGAGTCTGACTCTTGGATCTCATCAACACTTATGAAAGTGTTATCCCTTTTGAGCTTGATCCTTAAAGGATTTCGACTTCCCACGCACTCCTTGCGTTCGGGGATTTCGATAACTCAGTTCGAAGGATTTCTTGAAAAGAAATTCTTCTCGCCCTCCTGGCGTTCCTCTGTTTTGGTTCTTCGACGCCTGATCGCTTCTTGACGTTGTGCACTCCTTGCACCTGGTCTAAGTTTCCTCTGCTCTCTCTCTGAACTCTTTCTGAGTCGACCTGAGACTCAATTGACGCACTCCTTGCGTTCGAGATGCACACCTTACATACGAGTTTCAAAAGAGAAGCAATTGAAACTTATCCAGTTTCGTCACGAACTCATACGATCAACTTCTCGAACAATCATACATGAATGAAAATGAACTAATCACATACACAGAATGCAACATTCATTCAATCACACATTATAATGAACACAGTCCAAGATTTGGGACAATTCAATCTGTTCTATTCATTCATGAAACAAATTACATAATATTGCAGTTCCCCACTGCATCTTTTTTCTACTCTATTCTGCTCTATTGATCCCTATCTCATAATCTCATGATAATTTTACAATGCAACAACAAACTATGTAAGGACCGGCTCCACGAGCTCTCGTCGTCCTGTCTACAACCTATCCTATCAAGTCATAGCGGTTACCTACTTTGTCCTATTACAATAACTACCAGTTATTGCCATATAAGAGTCAACACTCTATATCTGCAACCCCTTACAGTCCTATACGACTTTACAAACACGGCATATTTAAAAATGTTGTTTTCATAAATATCTCAACAACTCGATTTACTCCTGAGTTGATTGTTGATTTGAAGCTCTGTCATGCTGAGATGTCGTTTCTTTGCCTCCACGCTTGCATTTTTGACTTTGGAGGCGATGCTCCTGCATCAATTTTGGGTTCAGGAGTGATTTCCTAGTTCAACGGGTATAAGGCTCCAATGACATTCAATTCAGCAAAGGCTAAGTTCTGGCTTCGCAAATTGATTACAAAATTGACAGGTGACATTGTTGGAGCCTATTGTGGTTCACTATGACGATTAAAGTTGCATCAAACTCTCTAAGAAACCAGTATTCCATGACCGCTCCAAACACGATGACATCAGGTTCCATTTTCTCATGACCAAGGTTGAAAAGGGAGCATTTGCTCAAGAGTATGTCCAAACAGATCAATAAGTCGCAGATATCTTGACTAAGCCTCTGGCAAATGGGAAGTTCAAGATGTTCAGGGAGAGACTTGGACTCGTGAAGTACACTTTCCTCAGTAAGAGGGAGTGTTAGATTGTACCTCAAATGGTCTTCTACAGCCTAGGCACACATCAAGTAGAAGCACACTTTACTTGGCTCATCCATCCATGCAAGAAAGGCACACTAGAATTAGAAGTCAAGACCTTCAGTTGAGGCACTGTTGTGCATGTGCCCAGATTCATTGTACCTAGTCTATATAGGAGAAGGCAGCCAGCAACAAATTAGTTCTGTTTTTTTCTGTAGCAGATTTCATTTCAGGAATAATGAGAATGCAGTAGCAGGTTTTGACAGTCTGTTTAGTGAGTTTCTGTTACATATTTTCTGCAGTAAGTTTGTACTTTGTAGATTCTAGCATTATTAGAGTTGCAGTTTTAAGTGGCTTTCAGTTTTCAGCTACATAGTTTTTTAGGAATTCTTTTGGTGCAGAGTCCGCTTATCATTGTCTAGGAACCATAGTTAAGGTGACCATATCAACAAAGCTCGCACAGATTGTCACTGCTAGTCAACAAGACTCTCTGCTTCAAAATAACAGCATATTGAGTTTAAAAAGTTGGCTGTCTTTGAGGGAAGTTGACCTCCAGAAAGTTTTTCAATTCAAGTGCTTTCAAAAGGAAATTAATTGCACCTGCTAACTAGAAAAATTGCAGTCAGTGGTCATCAATCCAGGAAGTCTAGGAAGTCCAAGTATGAAGAATGTATAGCAGTCTAAAAGGCAGAGGGAAAATAGAGCCCCCGAGTATGGCCAAGGCATAAAATGATTTGATTTTGGTTTTGACTTTGCTTAAGCAGCAGCCAAAACAGTTTCTCTGATTCTTATCAACTGAGTGGACTTGATCACATGTGAAGAAACCCGTTTCTCTAAGCTAACCACCCAATGCAACTAACTAAACTCTGATGAGCTGAGACGGCTTCAACATGGATTGTAGGGTGCAATTATTCAGGTTGATATATTAGCATCCTACCTCTCTCCGGTACTAACATCGCTGGAAAAATTTGTTGTTTTCGCTTATTGGCCCTTTCCCGCTTGTGATTGTTTTTGTTTTTGTAAACTAACGGCATTATATTAATAGGAAGGAAAAAATATAATTACAGATGTTCTACTGCTGGGCTGCCACGAGGGAAACCAGTCCAGCAGTAGAACAGATGCTTCGTCGGGCTTGCTGCCCATATCAAAAGAAAGACTGTCCACAAGCTTTTTACAAAAACTGTCCCAGAACTTATTACAAAAACTGTCCGAAAACTTTTCAGAAGTCTGAGGATTGATGCTCTTAATTCTATGGCCATATATACTAAACAAGGGAGATAGCATGACAGAAAATTAAACAGAAGAGGAAGGAGCATCCCGAGGAACCTGGGTGGTTTCCTCTCCGTCAGCACTGAAGATGATGCCTTGTCTAGCAGCCATGATGTTGAGTTTATTGTCCAGCAGCTGGTTCTGCAGCTGAATGAATTCGATTTGCCTGGCCATCTCCGTTTGAGCAGCATCCCTTGCAGTAATCATTAATGGCTTTAGCTAGGATAGTCTTCAAGTGCCAATAGAGATAGACAATGCGGAGATATTTGGTGTCTCTGGCACGGGTTGATACAGTGTCGGGAAGAAGAGGCATGAATTCCGCATCCACTGCAGCATCCGGGGTATTCATCCTCCCTTGGTGAGCCTCGTTTTCAAGACTTCTGCTTGAGTTTCAGGCACAGTGTTGTTGTAGTAATCTTCCACTGCATCAACCACTTCCTAGTGGATTCTTGACCGAGGCTGAATACGGTGAATTCTACCTCTTCCCCTGGGCCTTGACCTGTCCATTGTGGTTCAGTGGAACTGGGTGCTTGGCAGATGAAGGGAGCAGCGAGAGTGATAAGAATGCCAAAGTTCCAGACCCTGTGCGCTTTCCAAACCCAATTGAAGTTCCAGACCCTGCGATAGAGCTTGTAACTAGCATGAGGGGTCAAGCCCGCCATTATGCTAGCTATCATTCCCCTCGTACAATATCCAGCAGACCGCTTTGAAAGATGATCAGAGGCGTACTTAATGAATATGTTGCTGACAAGGCTAAAGACCGTCATCTGGAGCTCAGACTGAATGCTGAAGCCACGAACTGTGGCGTCAAACCAAAGCCGAGATCGAGGCCTCATGGTCGAGGTACTATGGAGCAGTCTGCAATAACTGATGGAGGGCATTAGCATGATCGCCAGCGCAAACCCACTGGCCGGCATTAACTCCGCGTTAATGTTGAGCATTGGAAGGAGGCTGGAGGATGCCTCGTGGCATCTGGATAGCCATGGCAGGGATCCCTGTGGTATTCATAGAGCCGAAGCTTTTGGAAGGGCTTCCAACTGGCACCCGAACGGGGGATCAATGTGATTGTTAACTATGTGATGTTGTAAAGTTTAAACACAAGCTATCCTACTATGGCTGCATATTCTTTGATGAGATCTCATTCCACATTAATACTCTCTTGCTAACACAGTTGGCATAGGACCTGCACCTCAGTTGCCTAAACCTTGAACTTACTGTCACTTCCTCTTTCTTTAAGTTTGAACAATATAATGTGGACTGTAATAAAATTAACTGGCAAACAACAAAGAGAAGTAGAATTCTTGATCATACGACAAGATATTTACCAGTATAAGAGACATCGGATATATGAAAGCTACAAAAAGGTACAAAATAATATGTCAAACCACGATTTAAAGCATGAGAATATACTTTTATATCAATAAAATCTTTCATGAATACAGTCGGGGAAATCCTGACAAGAGAACTTTTAATTTAGGTTCTGTCCTTACCAGGATGTCAATCTGCTCTAATATCCTACAACCTAGGATCAGGGCTTCGAATGGTTAAGGTACAAAATAATATGCCAAACCACGATTTAAAGCATGAGAATATATTTTATATCAATAAAACCCTTCAATACAGTCAGGGAAAGCCTGACAAGAGAACCTTTAAAAAGGTCCTTTTAATTTAGGTTCTGTGCTTACCAGAATGTCAATCTGCTCTAAAATCCTACTACCTAGGATCATGGCTTCCAATAATCACTTATTAAACTAGGTCTTCAAATTTTTGCACCAAAACTTACTATCCCACATTGGTTGAGAGGATTGGTTTGCGATGACAGGTAAACCTAATGTACCATGATTTTTGTTCCAATCAGGGGAACCACGAGGGAGTGGTGCCTCCTACTAACTTAATAATTGATTGGTTGTTGGGTGAATATGCTTACTTGCTCAGCCGTACATTCTCCTCCTTTGTATGGCAACAAAAAATTTTAAAAACTTCACAGACAATACTCCATGGTACTCTTTCACATGCACATTAAAAATAAGTGGAAAGTGCCGAACAACTGTGAATTTACATCATGGAATTCTTTATACCACATAAAAGCCCTCCTTTCATATCATGAATCACAACCACTGCAATAACTTGGGCTTTTCATAGCTCAAAAACGAATTAGTGTCATGACTTGTAGGCCTTCTTTAGCTTGTGGTTCTTGTCTATATGATGCCTATAATAGTTGCAAGTCTTACTGCAGTGGAACATCCCGGTGTTAAAATTTTCTTCCACGTCAAATACTCTTCTAAGGTCTAACGTACAGCAGTTCACCGTTAACCTAGGATTTTCACAGCTGAGACTACTAAGCGTTCCCATGGTCAGTTAGGCTTACACAAAATCCTCAACGACAGTGCACTCTATATTTATACCCTATAGACCTATAATTTCAGTTCGAAATTTATCACAAAAATAATAATGAAGCACGCATTAGACATCGAAGCGTCTGACATGGAATTAATCAAAACAGCGCCGGAGAAAAATCTAAATCTTCAGCTGCGGTGTTCATATAAAACGAAAAGAAAAAAGGAGTGGGGCGAAAAGGACCAGACGGTTTCGAACCTCCGCCATTTGAGCGACTTCCAGAGAAATTTGACGCACGATCAATCTCCTTTCGCTGAAACTGCGAGCAGAAATCCTTGTAAAACCCTAGAGATCTCCACCACATGAATCAAATACGAGGCTCAACTGAAAAGGACTATATCTTTGTGAAGGCAATTTAGAGGGTTTTGGGATAAATGTGGACAGTGTTTTAATTCTATAAATCTTGAAACGAAAGGATGAATGAAAAGGCGAAAGGGCAAATTTTTATTTTTCAATTATTTTGATAAATTTCTAAATACCTCATATGGTTCTACAAGAGAAATGAAAAGACAAAGTGCAAATCTTCTATTTCAAATTAGGGCATGGGACTCTTGTCTTTTTTTACTATAAGTGTTAATGTGAAATGCTTTACAAGAAGTATTGAAACCTCGAAGTAAATTTTTAAATGGCCAAAGTTTTTGGTGTGGATAATGTTTTATAAAAATTTTGCATCTTGCAATTGTTGTGTATTTGGAATTGTTCATAACATACATCCAATTAGGATGTTACAAAATTGAGAATAGGAAATCCCAACATGGGAATATTTCATTGTAGAGACAACTTGTAGTGTCACATCAATAACAACCATAAGTCAAAGATGGCTCACGGGGCATTACACCAAAATAATTAACAAAGTTAGTATCAAAGTGAATGAGGATGCTATTATATCAACCCAGTGAATTAGGATATTATTATATCAACCCAGGGACTTGCACCCCAAAAGCCAACTTCCATATTAGCAAATCTTCTAGTATAATTAATACCTTATAAACCATATTTCTCTTTCAAATGTGTGTGGGGTTATTCACAACATGCATGATAGTTTGTAACATCACATGGGTGACAACTACAAGTCAAAGACAACCCACAAGGAATGACACAAAAATTACCAGCATGTCCGTAAAGAGTAAGTAGCAAGGTAGAACCAGCGGTATTAACTTGTAATTACATCACATAGGGAACAACTACAAGCCAAAGAGAGCTCACAAGGCATTATACCAATATCAACGGTGATGATAGTATTGGATTGAGGGAGAATGTTATCTTATCAACTCTAGGACTTGCACCCCAAAGCCAACTTCCATAAGAGTGAAGCTCTTGGTTCGAGTAGTGCCACAAAAACCACATTTCTTTTGCAATCATCATGTATGTGGGATTATGCATAACAAACACACACAATGAGCATGAGGGTATTAATATGCAACATAATCTCCTCGTAGGGATGGATATGTCATTGTAGTGAGATAGCTTGCAATTACAAATAATATGGACCACTGAGATCAACTCAATGCCTTGACATATGCTTCTCTTTATTCTATAGGGAGATTAGGTGAAATGTGTAGATTGGTCACATTGTGTTAAGGTGGTAGAGTGGTCCCAGTAGGAACAACACCATATGGCCACCATCACAACCAACAATTTATATGCAAAAACGATAATTCAACAACGAAAGCACAAAAGCAAAATATTTAGTGAATTTAAAAAAGATGTGTCGCACTGATTTCAAGTCTTACATGTGGAGAAAAGTGCAACAAAAATCAAAGAGAACATACATAAATATAGAGAATTGAGTATTTACATAATACAATAAATAATTGTAGGCACAATGACTATTCATAATAACAATTTAGGAGTTTAAGTGTGAGAAGAACTTATGTCTAACTAGTCAATTGGGTCTAGCTCGGGTGGTTGTGAGGATATAAATTGTTATCCTCCCCATTAGAGTTCAAAACCTACTTTGTGACATGTTTTCCCTTCATGTGTCACTTGGGGTTGGCAAGGTACCAACAATTTCATTCTCGCTTGAGAGTGGGATGAGATGTTGCTTTAAAAAAAAAAAAAAAAATGAATGTTATGCCTAACATGTTTAAGTGGATTAGGTAGTGAACCAATAACCCAAGAAACCACATAAGCATTACTCTAAGAATAGGTATTGATGTCGAAAGAGTAGTAATATCATGAAACTACATCACATGAATAACAACCACAAGGCAAAGAGAGCTTGTAAGGCGGGAAACATATACCATCAATGATGTTAGTATTGGAGTGAAGGAGGATGTTGTCACATCAACTAGGGGACTTGCAGCCCAAGGAAACTTTTAGAGTAGCGAAGCTTTTAATGTTCACGATGCTTCATAAGCAACATCTGTCTCACAACTATTATCTATGTGGGACTATTCACAACACACGAACGTGCACACTAGATTAGAGTGAGAACTAATATGGAACAAAATCCCATCATAGTGATATATTATTGAAGTAAGATCACTTGCATGGGGTGGCAGGTGCAGGGGGTGTTATCGTTGGCCTTGAAGGGACAATTAAAGCTTGTTTTGCTTGGTGACTAGGTATCGCTTCAATAACAAAGTAGAGGCATGTGCATTGTGGCAAGGACTCAACATTTCCAAATGCATAGGAGTGCATTTAATCAAGTTGGTCGAAAACTCTAGGACGATTATCAACCATATGGTGAAAAAGACTTTGCCTAAAGACAATCTTCTAGCTTCAATCCTAGACTAAAGTAAACAAATGAAAGGCTTCTTCTCTGATATAAATTATTATCATATTCTTTGAGAATGCAACAAAGAAGTAGAAAGGTGGGCAAAAACAAGATCAAATCAAAAGGAGGGGGAGCTTATAGTTAATGGTGTTTCATCTAATGAATTAATCCCTTAATTAATGCCTTGTACATTGACACATATAACATTGGTATATCATTATGTGGTGAGTACCAATGGACCCATCAACATTCACAATGCATGTAATCTCAATCAATCCTTCAAAGATTTGAATTTCAATGCGGAGAGACGAGACCCTTATGCTCGCATGCTACCAATTATGCTCTTGCATGTTTTTGTTCTGTTATCCATTGTATCCCAAACTTGTTGTGGGATAATGACGTTAAGGTTGTGTTGAGGGGTCCAAATTCCCTTTGACTCAATAGTAGGAATTGTGCCCGTCAATGATGCCCAATTAGACTCTTCAGCGTTTGGTGGTAGCACAATTCTCTAGATCACTGAAAACAACAAGTTTCGATGGGCTTTAACAATGATATATCTATGTACTTTTCAAGTATTTCCTCCTAATGAATTAGTTCTCTTTTGGGTTTACAATGTTTTATATGTATTGGTAGACAAACCAAAATGATTATCTGGGAGAAGACCAGGGCTTGGGATAACCTTTGTACTGGGTATGCAAACAACAACTATGTTAGGTTCACCTTGGCAGTAATATCATCACTTTACCAGACCATTATATATCATTTGAGAGTAAGAATTTGGAGAAAGAGTACGCATGCAACAAACAAATGTTAGAAAATAATTTCACCACACTTTTCCATACATCACATGTTAAACATTATCGATTTTCCTTTTCATCAATTTGAAATAAAGAACTATAAGGTCTTCTAAGATAACTTAAGAAATATTATAACAGATCTTACTCAATACAGCAACAAATGTAGAGTTGAGAATGGAAACAATCCACAGATGCAATCACATTCACGATTTAGATGAAAATTGCTTCTGGTTCTACGCAGAACTTATAAATTCAATAATCTTTGTTTGACAAATAGTTCTCTTACAAAACAAAAGCCTCCTTTCTATGCAAAAAACATCGCCCCATGTGCATGGCCGATGTTCTTATTTATAAAAGTAAATCAAGTAAAATTAGCTACTACATTAAGTCTTATCAAGTAAACAAAAGCAAAGTGGACTTAATCCATGTGTCCCTCTCTTGTTATCTCGAGTTGTCTTGATGTTCTACTGCAACAGATTATCCCTCTCGTATTCTGATCCGGGAGGATATCAGTGGCCACCCACCTAATCCAACTGGCTCAAAATAGTTTTTTGGCAACTTACTATTTTTAGTAGTTTTCAAGTCCCAAACTTCCAGAACCATTTTGAGGGCCTAAACGACATTTTTTCATGATCGGGCACCTTAAAGAAAATTAAAGGTTCTTATTGAGCCCCCTAAATGAAGCTCCTCGTCTCTATATCTTTTCAACGAGCTACTGTGCACACTAAACGGAGATCGTATGCAAAAGTTACAACCCCCGGAAAGTTGATATACTAACTTACCCCAACGGGGCCCACATGACTTTTGGCTCTTCATCTCCTATGATTAAGTTTTTAGATGTCTAGGGCTTTGGCATTCATGTTTATTGTAAAAAGGTCTTCAGATCTTTGTTGTACTCATCTTCTTGTGAATGAGCGTAGCTGTCACATCTCTTCTTAGAGATAAGCTGCCACCATTCTAGCAAGCTTGTTTTTAGTTTGCGTTTTACAGTTTTCAACATATTTTTTATTTAATAGAAGTCAAGTTTTACCATATATCTGTGTTAATATTATAAATATGTGTTTTCATTTCGTTATGCTCATAAATCTGAATCAGTGGTATCAGAGTGATCTTTTCCTTGTTGTTTTTCAGTGCATGTCCCCAACGCAGTCAGGGTATAGAGAGTTGGGTCTCGAGCTTGTTTCTCTTGAGGAGAACTGCTCTCATACGCCCGAGAAACCTTCCATGGTGGGCGAAAAGAAAGACAACGGGATAGGAGATTCTTTCAAAATGTTGCTCGAGGAAGCCCTTGAGTGACAAAGGAACGAGATGATGGACAACTTTGCACAAATCCTTCAATGGTTGTCAACAAGCGACACATCCACCTCAAGCAGAGGCGTCGCCCCCTTCAAGGTACAAATCAATTTTGATATTCCTATATTTGAAGGTCAAATAGATGTGGATGTCACGGATAAATGGTTAAACCTTCTAGAAGGGTATTTTTATGTCTGTTGTAGGAAAATTCCCCTGTAGACATGTGAATATCCTCTTGGATCCTAGACCCCTATTACCAAGATAGAAAGATGTTAACATTGGACACTAACATTCCTTTAAATGTAGTTAAACTAGTCAAAGGGAAAAGAGGAAGAAAGTATGATGTACATTTTTCTGAAGCTTGTCCTCACTTAGTCTGGGTTGAACTTGATCTTCAGGATCCTTAATGAGATCTGCAATCCAATAGACAACAAAGACAACGCATGCTTCCTATTCTACCAAGATTAGTTTAAACTAAATTTATCAACAAAAGACAAGTATATGCAACCATACATAAACTTGAAGGAAATAGGCCAAGCATATATTAATGAGAACATAACAAGGCACTTACAATCTATAGATGTAGTTGCAACAACCTCTCCAAGTCCTCCTTGTCCAACCTTTTGCTCGAAAGATCCACAATTAGAATGACAATACTTTTTGTTGATATTCTCCTCCTTTTCACCACGAGAATGCCTCCTTTTATAGGTTTTGAGAGGCTCAACCACCTTAGTTATCTTTGGAATAAGTCGAGGATATGACTCCATCAATTGTGGCATCTCCCTTAGATGCAGCCTAAAGCTTGGATTCAAGCCAAACCAACTCGGATCATCTCTAGTTGTCCTTAGAGATAAGGGGGATTTCTTCCCAAGATTCTCTCAACCAATCGGTGCTCCCTCAAAACTGGCAACATAGTGCTGCAGCACTCCCTGCTAGATGGACAGGGAGCGCTAGCGCTCCCTGCATATGAGTAGGGGAGCGTTGATCTTCCAAAATTTCGTTAAGATGACCATTTCTCAAGGCAAAACATTTTGCTTAGTTTGTCAAATGATGTGATTTTCCCTTCCAACATGTCTTAGAGGATGTATCAATTGTTTCCATGGTGTCGTTCGCAATGCAACATATGCAGAATGAAAATGCTAACATTTACGACACTTGCAACAAAAGTGCAACGCTTACGACAATGATAATGTGACATTATCGGAGTGAGGAATTTTGACATGTAACAGATTACCCCCTAAAGTGCAAGGTCAGAAGACAAAAGTTGATGACTAAAGTGCTTTGTAGATTTTTGAAGCAAGGGTATGGATTCGAAGAACCCATTAGAAGCTGCAAACAACCATCAAACATATGTTATCATGTGTTTCAAACCTAAGGAAAGCATACCCATGCTTGAGTAACAAAGAACTTAAGGTATGCCCGCCAATAAATACACTGCAGATCCATGATGATATTGATTAAGGGTATAGCCACCAAGGATACAATGTGGATCTATACCTCCATGACATGAACTGATCATAGCCACGAGAAATACATAGCGAATCTACGAGATGATAAAACATAGCCATGAACCAATACAATGTAGATCTATGTGAGATTATATCAACATGCTCAAAAGATCTCCTTCACAGCCTAGGGAAAGTAGATAACAGAGTGAATACTCAACCCAGGGTCTTCATCCCAATCCCGATGTGGTATGAATCTAACCATGTGAATAGATTGTTTTGATGTCGAACATGGTAGAAACCACTTGATTACCGGTCATTGAGGTAAACCATTAACAAGTGTGAGGGAAATCACCAATGATGTGAATGACTCCCAAGGTACTCTAGTACAATCCAACGAATGTGAATAAATGAGCCGAAGTCGAACATTTGTGGAATCATCCGATCAGAGGTCAATGATGTAAACCTACTTTCGGAGACGACGAGGCCTGCCATTGAGACATGCAGGTCCCAAGGTACTAATTGGTTTCTAAGTCTAATTCTCGAATGATGTGTTAAAGTCGACAGGAAAAGACTCGTCGAAGGAGGGCCTTGATGTATCCTCCATCATCGACACGAAACTATCATAGAGATGTAAGAAGGTGAATCAAATGAGTATGGACTGACACAAGTATTGAAAACTGGAAATTTGTGATGGTTGACTCTTGAGGGAGATACTTCCCTTGAACACTGAGGCACAACATGACTTGGCAGCATAAACGTAACATGGACCAAAACATAATGCAGTGGATGTTGTGACATTCGTCAGGTGACCCAAAGGAGTGGAAAGACTCATAGGATTGGTTCAGTGCAGAGGTTAAGCGGATTATCCGAATGTTCAAAATGCAGGTGGAAACAAGTGTTGTGTTCAAGGCCGACTGCAAGAGTGACTTGTGAGAATTCTAAAAGATAACTTGACTTACTTCCTTCAATTTTCCCCCATCCAGATAAATGAGTACCTCTTTTTGTTTTTACGAGCTCAAGGAGTATAACGCATGCTTGATATAACTCACCTTCGGTAAGTCCCTCTGCCTTTGTTTAACGAACTAGAAGAAGTAAGGGTTTGGTCCCATATGGGCCCTTCAATGTGTGATTTGAGCGAGTCCAAAGAAGGAAAACTTGGTGGTTTTTCATGTTTAGAGAGTCTGAAAAGAACTTAAAGGCAACTCAAGGGTTGTCCTTTTTCATAATTTTAGTCTTTGAAGTCCGAAAAAGAGAAACTGCTACTCGGGAGACGCCCTTTCAAAACCTTTTAAACGAGTGTGAAAGGAAGCAAGATCATTCAGCAATATTTTCATGTTTAGAGAGTTTGAGAAGAGCTTAAAGGAGACTCTAAGGGGGTTCATTTTTCATGTAACCTTTATGAGTCCAAAAAAGTGATAAAAGTCTACTCAGTTACATTCTCATGTTTTTTCGAGCGCGAGAAAGAACAAAGATTACGTTGGTCAATGTCACAAGGTTGTCGAAAAGATACTACTTAAAAACCTGCAAATATAGACAATTCTGGGCCCAAAGCATTAGTGACTCCTCAAAAAGATTAAAAAACCCCCCAAAAAACTTTATATTAGTGAGAAATAGCAAAAATAAACCCTATCAAATAGTAAAATAGGTTAAGAATTTCATTTACCAATTGATTCTTACCAAATTCTTCTAGCTTTGGAATTTTCCACCTTTGGAGGGCGATTTTCGAGTTGTGAGTACGGGAGCTGCGATCAACCATTTTTTATTCCGTCTAGACTGGGTTGGTCACCTTGCCTTTCCAATCATTTTTTATGATTTAATCTTGTGGTTTAGCTTATATTTAGGGTGTTCTGGGCTACTTAGGATGCCCTAGGCGTCGAATTGGATCGATGCTCCCTCAAAGGGATGAGGGGAGCGCTAATCGAGATATCAGTTCCCTGGTGCACATACCTAGGGAGAGTTAATGCTCTGTGGGCAGACTTAAGGAAGTGCTAATGCAATACCAATTTTTTTTTGCATTTTGGGCTAAAAAGACACAATTTTTTGCCATAGAAAGTTGACTAAAGATGTTTAATTGGTTGTATTTGCAGATTACACGGATCATATAGCCATGATTGAATGGAAGGAACGCGAACATGAGTTCTATGACATTGTTGCTTTACAAAGCCCTCAAGCAAGGGCGGCTTTGTGAAATTGTGGTCTACTCAAGTACTTTAAACTCCAGAATATGAGGAAAGAGGTACTATTACTTGAGTACATGATCGGTTTGTGGGATGATGTCGAACATTCATTTCACATTGGGCCACACATGCTCGAGATTGAGCTTCACAATGTGTACTTTTTGACGGGCTCGAGGAGAGGGGCTCCTATCCTTTTGTTCAAACATCGGGCAACTCCTCAGCCAATTGAGGCATATGTTGTTGAGCATTGTATACCAGGATCTCGAATTGTCGGTGGGCGAATCATGATCAAAGATGTGAGGGGTTTGGCACTAAGATCGATTCTATTCACCATCACCAAATTGGCGGGTAATACCAACGCTCATCTAGCTTTGAAATGCTAGATGTCATATGCTCTACAATGTGTAGAGCCTAGGTTATTTAACTGGAGCGCAAGGTTCCTTCGGATTGTGAAGGAACAAATCTCGAAGTGCAGGACAAGTAGGCAGAAGCAGTTTGGATATGGATCTTTCCTGGTTTCATTCTCTTTGGAGCGAGTACCCATATGTAGCGACGGGTTGCGTTGATAGCACGACCTGCGACCGAGCCATGGATGGAGAGATGGACCATCCTATCCCCGAGATTGGGGAACGACTCTTCAACATTTAGATTTAAACTGATATCTTTGCTTGGTGGAGGAGACAACTAGTTGTCATTGAGGATTTTCCTTATGCTGGAGTAGATTTTCGGGGCAGTGCAAACTTGGTGCTCCCTGAGGGCATTCAGTGGGATGTGTCAGGTATGGAACTAAACCTTGTCATGTAATTTTGTTTTTATATTTTATATTGTTTTGATGTGTATAATGAGGGATCTAAAGATTTTTTTGTTTCATCATGCAGACAGAGGCGCATCATGTCCAGCGAAGATGTTGGCACTGGGGCGTCGTGGGGACGTGCAGGTAGCAGTGGAGCACGAGGTTGCAGTGGGAGGACGTCGGGAGGTCGAGAGGAACCTCTGAGGTTTGACCATGGGTATTCCACCTCTCAGGAGGCGAGACGTGCCTCTCCATCTGCAGAGGCATATAGTTGGAGTTCCTGAGAGTTTGAACCACTTGCTTCGATGAGTGGCTCGTGCAATATTGTGCTTCATGGAGCACAACGTGATACAAGAGGATGACTAGGATCCTCAACATATTTTGTAGTCTTTCATGATGATATCATGGGCACGAGGGCCAAGACTTTTTGCCATGTTATGTACCTTTCGATGATGTATTTTTAAAACAAACTTTTGCTATCACACACACACACATATATATATCTGAGTTTTGTGGTGCCTATTGATGTTACAATTTATCTTATGTGATGCTTTAATGTACATGTGATTCATGTCTTTTTACAAATGTTTTATCTATGCGCGAGATATCGATCCAATATGTAATTAGCTAATGAATTTGATGTTGTGTTGAGTTCTCTTGGTATATGTCTATATTGTATAAATTCAAACGATCTTTCGAGACAACAAACTCTTAGGTGGAGACGTAGTAAGACAAGGTTGTGAACAATGTAATCTCGATTAAGCTGACAGACCACAGTGGAGTCGCCAATTTTTGTTGTAGGAAAATTCCCTTGTGGACAAGTGAATATCCTCTTGGATCCTAGACCCCTATTACTAAGACAAAAAGATGCCAACATTGGACACTAACATTCCTTTAAATGTAGTTAAACTAGTCAAAGGGAAAAGAGGAAGAAAGTATGATGTACCTCCTTGGGGCCATCCCCGAGATTGTGAAGGGTTTCTAGTAAAATAAGGTTGTCCCCCTACAATAGCTTGAGTGATAACTGGGGTTTAACCAATAAAAGGGGGTTGCCCCCCTACCATAGCTTGAGTGACAACTGGGGTTTGACCGATAAAAGGGGGTTTCCCCCCAGAGGATATGTGCAAGGGTGGTTGTCCCCCAGGAGGGATAGGCCCACCAGATGATGGTTGCCCCCAGTTGGGATTTGTCCTGCAATTGATTATGTGTGTATGGCAGGGTTCTATATTCGGTGATGTATAGGTGTTCCAACAAGATTATGTGGAACATAAGGAACTGTAGTTTGAACAGGCAACGTGGTGGGAGTAATGGTCAAATTAGCTTGTATATGAATAGGTATTATGACTCTGGCGTTACCTAGGATTTGTATTGACTTAGCAGCAGGATTGACTACTTGTTCGATGGGACAGTCAATAGTCTTACCAGACGGTCCTGCCTCAACACCAGTAGAGGTAAGAGGGTCAAGAGGTGGTCAACTAAAGTTAAAATGTTCGTAAAGATCACATCCCGATGGAGTTCTCCATATGGAACGAACACGTGTCTGTTGTGGGTTTTCCATGCCAGCAGACCGAACATGAGTCCCATACTCATCATTATAATCGTGTTGTGTTATTTCCAGCTGTGTCTCAATGTACGACCTCAATGATAGCTGAGGACACTCTTATTCTATAACATTACCGAAGGAGTCCAATTGAACAATGAGTGGCTCGATAAGAACTTCTAACACAAGGGTAATATGAGGAATGGGATCCTCAACGGTCACCAAGGCACTTTTGGGATTTGCTAACAAAAGAGTAGCAGCGCTCCCAGCTTCCGAGCGATTTTCTACCTCTTCACGGTAAAAATCTTCAACTGAATTAGGAGGTAAAGGTTCGTAGATGAATACCTTTATCGTCGATAGTCTCAATCTTGAAAAACGATTAAGTAAATAAACAACACTCGCTAAAAATCTAGAAGAACCAACAAGCAAACAAAACCTTCTCTTAATGATCGTACTAGTTGGTGATGAAATCCAACATCGTGTGATCAAATCGAGAAGGGGCTAGGATATGAGCGGGTGGGTCAGTTACGTTGGCGACCTGCTTAACGAACGTATGCCTTGGTGCAAGCTTCCACACAATAATTGTGGATTTACCCTCCAAGGAGCCCAAGTGAGTTTGACCAATGTCTGTTCCAGGTACAACGAAGTCTTCCCTTCACCATCACCTTGTGTGAGGACCCTAAAGGTTAAGGCTACTAAGGACACCAACTCACAGTCAACCTCTGGGAGGGTACAATTGACAATCCAATTCGAACGTATGGGCAGGATAACAAGTCTGAAATCCTTCAAGAGAATTGAGGACAAGTGGACCGATAAAACTCCAGAGGACCCTGAATGAATTCGAAATTCATGAAGCACCGAGACCAAATGAAGACAGTTGGACCTCAAGAAGAACCCCCAAAATACGACTTGAATACTACGAATGGTTAAACCTCGGAGGGATAATCTTTGTTGCTCTCACGAACACGACCTCGTGCGTAACCCCTGTTTGAGAGGGGATCCCAGCTATGACTATACGAAAATTGGATTTACTCTCCCTATCGCAAGATGTTAAGTTTGTCTTAAATGCATTGGAGAGTTATACTCACAGCCTAATCCAAAGCGCTAATCCTAGTCTAATGTTGGTGGAAGAATCTAAAAAGAAAAATTTTCTAGATCGATTTTTAATTAGCGTTAATTTTAGTGGTTGTTCTTTACATAGAGGTGAATGAGAGTGAAACTAATGATGTTACGACTCGAATCCCAAAGAAATAAAAGAATGATAAGAAAACATTTCTTTCGATGAACTTCTATTTACGGGAAGGAGAAGAGTTTTCTTTCTTTCACTACCAAACACAAGAATGCAAAAATTTCATGCAATTTGTTTTCAACAAGAATCCATTTCAGTGCTAAATCATAAATAAAATATTTCCGCTATCCAAAAACCAATCGTAAAAAGTATCCTTTTGTTTGATCATAAATGTGAATTGATTTGGTTTAATGCTTATGATGCCAATGATAAAAAGGATTTCATTATTGCAGCTTTAATCAATGGGAAGCAAGCATCACACAAACAAAAGGCACTCTCACAACAATCAATAAGAGGCAAAAACAAATTAAAGTTTCCAAAAACAACAAAACACACTTAAGAAATTTCTGGAAATATATGAAGATCAAAGACCAATTAAAACAATAAAGAGATCCATGAGTTTCCTTGTAACAATCTTCAATCGATCAGATGAACGAAAAGATATCAAAATGAACCCAAAATTTGAAGAAAAAGGGGTGATTTCGTGACAAGGAAATACAATAAAATCCAATCAAAGATCAAAAGTATTAAAAGAAGCAAGTTGCAGGTTTGACAGAGGACATAAACTGACAAAACAAGTCCTAAGTTAAAAGGAAATACCCAAAAATTACACATAGTACAAAGGTAGCCAACAAATTTTCAAAATGAAGAAAAATCGGCGCTCTGGTTATATCAGCACAAGAGCGTTACAACGCTCCCTAAAGCACTACAGGGGAGAGTCAATCAGGAAATCAACACTCCGGCTGCAAAGGGAGAGGGCACGAGTTTCTGAGCAAGTAAGGGATCAACCCAGAAAATGAAAAACTCAGGAAGTCTGATCAACAGTCTCTGCGAGACAACTTCAGTACTGACAACAAATGTATCGAAGAGAAAAATACAACAAGCATGATTTGAAGATGAGCAAAAGCTAAGACAAAACCAAGGAAAGAAACCAAAACTGAAAGCTTTGATCCCCAGTGGAGTCGTCAATTTCTATTGTAGGAAAATTCCCCTGCAGACAGGTGAATATCCTCTTGGATCCTAGACCCCTATTACTAAGACAGAAAGATGTTAACATTGGACACTAACATTCCTTTAAATGTAGTTAAACTAGTCAAAGGGAAAAGAGGAAGAAAGTATGATGTACCTTTTTCTGAAGCTTGTCCTCGCTTAGTCCAGGCTGAACTTGATCTTCAGGCTCCTTAATGAGATCTACAATCCAATAGACAATAAAGACAACGCATGCTTCCTACTCTAGCAAGATTAGTTTAAACTAAATTTATCAACAAAAGAGAAGTATATGCAACCATACACAAACTTGAAGGAAATAGGCCAAGCATATATTCATGAGAACATAACAAGGCACTTACAATATGTAGATGCAGTTGCAATAGCCTCTCCAAGTCCTCCTTGTCCAACCCCTTACTCAAAAGATCCACAATCAGAATGACAATACTTTTTGTTGATATTCTCCTCCTTTGCACGATGAGAATGCCTCCTTTTATAGGTTTTGAGAGGCTCAACGACCTTAGTTATCTTTGAAATAAGTCGAGGATATGACTCCATTAGTTGTGGCATCTCCCTTAGATGCGGCCTAAAGCTTGGATTCGAGCCAAACCAACTCGGATCATCTCTATCCGTCCTTAGAGATAATGGGGATTTCTTCCCAAGATTCTCTCAACCAATCGACGCTCCCTCAAAACTGGCAACAGGCCGCTGCAACGTTCCTACTCCAACATTGTCCACGACTTTTCCTATAGAGAAAAGATTACATTTGCGCTCCTTAAGGTCGTCCCCCATGTCAAAGATTGGTGGGAGACTTTATGTGAACAAAAGGAAATAAAGGGATCCACATTATTTGCAGTTGCACCCACTTGGGGTCCCTTCAGGGATGTTATTAAGGAACAATACTACCCTGTTGGAAGTTATGATGACTTGTATACAAGATGGACCACACTACAATAGGAAAGAGAACAAACAATTCCAAAGTTCATCAATGTCTTCCATACCTTGCGCACCAAGCTGGGTATCAAATATTTTGAGTGAGATTTGGTGCTCAAGTACCATGGTGGTATGCATAGATACATCCAGACACAAATGGAGTTTTTGGACATCTCATGCTTGGGTGCAACCTATCGATATGTCTTCAAAATCGAGCAGAAGCTTAAACAAAAGACGTGGTAGTTTGGGTCGAGGAACCCCTCAGAGAAGAAGCAGAGCAAGGGCAGCCCCAACCCGTAGAACAAAGGACAAAGCAAAGATGAGCAACCTTAGGACAACCAGTTCAAGTGGCAAGTAAAGAAGGAAAATGGGAAGACAAAGAAAGATACCGGGAAGTGGTGTGACTTCCATAAGAGCCCCTGGCATAACACTGTTGATTGTCGCTCAAAGCAGTCATTGGTGGTTGAGGTGAAAGCCTCTGAATTAGATGTGGGTTCTGACTTTGAGTTATAACCAGAAAATGGAAGACAGATCATTGACGCGAAACCCAGTGCCACCATTGCTACCACCAAGATCAAGCCCGGTGAACCCGATGAGCAAGAGGAAGGCGAGAGCCTCTTTCATTCAGAGATGTGCGTGAAAGTAACTCCACTACACTTCACCGTTGATAGAGGTAGCCAAAAGAACCTCATGTCATATAAGGTCATCAAGCGGCTAGCCCTGCCGACAACGCCGCACCCGCATCCCTACACCATCAGATGGCTCCGTCAAGGCAACAATTTTCATGTCAGTCAATGATGTCGCATGTTGTATGACATCAAGCCATTCAAAGATGAGGTATTATGTGATGTTTCGCCCCTTGAAGTTTGCGATGTTCTTTTGGGCCAACCTTATTTATGGAAATGCCATGTTGTATATGAGTCTAGGCCTCACAGTGTTATTATTACTTTGAACGAGAAATTGTAAAGGATACCCGAGGTAGTCCCACCTAGTGCTATTTCCTTGATCTCTGCCAAACAATGCAGGAAGGTCATTTCTTAGAACAAAAAGTTTGTCTTCTTCGTGATTCTCTCTTAGAGTGAGTGAAAGGTTGCAACCACATCCATGGACTCCATGGTGGACCTCTCCACAAAGCAGAAGCAAGTAGATAAGGTTGTGGAAGAATACAAAGACATCTTCTCATCACCTACTAGGGTACCTCTGCACTTTTAGGTCAAGCATCTAATCGATCTGACCCCTGATGCACCGCTACCCAATGGGCTTGTCTATCATCGCTCTCTTCTAGAAAATGAGGAGATAAATCATCAGATCCTAGAACTTATCCACAAGGGTCACATCTGACCCAAGTCATCACCTTGTGGAATCCCAATCGTGTTGGTGCAGAAGAAAGACGGGACCTGGCGACTTTGCATTGATTATCGGGCCCTAAATAAAATCACAGTCAAGAACTAGTACCTGATTCCCTGAATCGACGATCTCCTTGATCAACTGAAGGGGGCCAAATACTTTAGTAAGATTGATATGAAGTCTGGCTACCATCAGGTCCCAATAGAGTAGACACATGTATGGAAAACTGCCTTCAAGTCAAAATAAGGTCTTTTTGAATGGCTAGTCATGCCCTTTGGTTTGACAAATGCCCCAACAACTTTCATGAGGACAATGGACGATATCTTTTGGCCTTTCACTAATTATTTTGTGGTGGTGTATCTGGATTACATCCTCATCTACAACAAGATTTGGCCAGAACAATTGCAGCATATTGAACATGTTCTGCACACTTTGCGACAGCACAAGCTATTTGCCAACTTGGAAAAATGCTCCTTTGACATGGACATGGTCCAATACCTAATCTACATTATTGATGCGCATGGTGTGCATGTTGATCCAACCAAGATCTAAGTTATTCGTGACTAACCAACCCCAACCACACTCACTGAGCTTTAGAGCTTCTTAGGCCTTGCCAATTTCTATCGCAGGTCCCTGTTGGGATTCTCCCATATTGCATGGGCCCTCAGCCAAATAACCAAGGGTGGTGGTAAGGAAAATTTTGTGTGGGTCCTGTCCCCAACAGAAGGCGTTCGATGATCTAAAGCAACGCTTGTGCTCAAACCCAATGCTTTCATTACCTGACTTGCAACAACCCTTTGAAATCGAGACAAATGCTTCAGACTATGTTGTGGGCGCAGGCCTCACTCAACATGACCACCCCGTGGCCTATCATAGTGAGACCCTATCAGATGTCGTCTGTAAGTACCCTACTTACGACAAAGAAATGTACTCCATTGTGCAAGCTTGCCGCCAGTGGAGGCATTACATTATTGGGAAGGAGACAGTCATCCACATTGATCATAAGCCCCTGCAATTCATGCAAACACAAGGAAAATTGCAAAATGACCGCCATCATAAGTGGTCCACATATTTGCATTAGTTCCACCTCAAAATCAAGTATAAAACCAGAAGTACCAACCGAGTCAATGATTGCCTCGATCGACCTCCAGTCGCGACACTCACCATAGTGCTAGACTCTTGCAGCCACGAGACCTCCAGATGGGCCCACCTCTATGAGATAGGTCCCGACTTCACCAACACCTACTAGATGTTGGGCACAAAAACAACTGTCACTAATTTCCATCTTTAGGACGGGGTGTTGTGCCATCTGGGTCATCTATGTGTTCCATCAAGCGAGTGAGTGAAGCTGATTTGGGAAGTCCACTATAGTTGGGTGGCAGGATACTTCGGCATGGAAAGACTGTGGCAGTGTTGCAATGGCATTTCTACTCACCGAAACTTCAACAAGATGTCAACAAGTATATCTGGTCCTGCACTGCCTGCACTATTTCCAAACCGACCACTAACAAACAAGGCATGTACACTCCTCTACCTACTCCTGACAGGCCTTGGGAATCCATCTCAATGGACTACATGTCGGGCCCATCCACCAAGCGGGGAAATGTCTATGTTTTTGTGGTTGTTGATCACTTTTCCAAGATGGCGATTTTGGCCACCTATAAGAAGAGCATCACAGTGGAGGCCACTGCCAAGCTCTTCTTTGAACGAGTGTGGGTACACTTTGGGATCCCACAAACCATTATCTCAGATCGGGACATCCAGTTCCTCAACACATTTTGGTCGAGCCTCTGGTCACTACTAGACACCAAGCTCGCCAAATCCACTGCCTTCCACCCTAGACGGATGGTCAAACTAAGGTCGTCAACCAAATGATCATGCACATCCTACGCATGTATAATTCCAAGCACCCCCACACTTGGGATGAGAGTCTTCCCTATGTTCAACACAGCTACAACGAAGCCATACACAACTCAACCAACCACAACCCCTTTCATGTGGGGTAGGGATTTCAACCATTGGGTCCTGTGGATGTTGCACTACCCCTTGCGGCCACCCAGGCAGAATCGTCGCATGCTCCATATAAAGCTGACAAAGCTACCTGGTTCATTGAGCATATCCAACACATCCACCAATAGGTTCAGGAATTTTTACAGAAGTTCAATGCCAAGTACAAGCAACGCCATGATCAACACCGAGTGCCACACCAGTTTAAGATGGGAGACAAAGTTTGGTTGCACTTGTAGGAAAAACGCCTTACATGGCCTCATCAAAAGCTTTGTCCACTCTATTATGGAGCTTACACCATCACCAAGGTTGTGGGTGACAATTCTTTTGAGCTCAACCTTCCCCCCTTCCTTGGCTTGCACCCAGTGTTCATTGTGGACCTCCTTTGGCCTTATTTTCCACCATTATTAGACACCTCGAAGATATCAAAACAATTGACACCAAAAAAGCTCAACCTTGAATGCATGGAACAAGAATTCATTGATCAGATCGTGGAAACACAGGTAAAGGGCACTCGCCAGTAGAGGATCCAACTTTATCGGGTTGTTAAAGCAGGATAGCTCCTGCACCAAGGCAAGTCGCTCACTTGGGGCCAAATTCAACATAAATTTCCTCATATGATGGGGGAACTCAACACAATGGATTCCATTGATTCCTAAGGGGGGAGGATTGATCTAGGAGGATCTTGGTGGCCACCCACCTATTCCAACTAGCTCAAAACATTTTTTTGGCAACTTACTATTTTTAGCAGTTTTTTTGGGTCCCAAACTTCTGGGGCCATTTTGAGGGCCTAAACGACGCTTTTTCATGACTAGGGACCTTAATAATGACCCAAAGCTTTGATTTATCCCCCTAAATGAAGCTCCTTGTCGATACCTTTCCAACGAGCTATCATGCGCCCTAAACATAGATGGTATGTAAAAGTTATGACCCCGGGAAGTTGATGTACTAACTTACCCCAACGGAGCCCACATGACTTTTGGTGCTTCATCTCCTTGGTTTAGGTTTTTGGATGTCTAGGGTTTTGGCATTCATGTTTGTTGTAAAAAGGCATTCAGAGCCTCATTGTACTCATCTTCTTGCGAATGAGCGTAGCCGTCACATCTCTTCTCACAGATAAGCTGCCACCATTCTAGCAAGCTTGTTTTCAGTCTGTATTTTATAGTTTTCAACATATTTCTTATTTAATAGAAGTCAAGTTTGATTGTATGTATGTTATTGTTCACTGTGTCTCTGTGTTAATATTATAAATCCGCGTTTCAATTTCGTTCCGCTCATAAATTTGTATCATATTCTGACCACTGGAGGAAGAGTTCTTCGCATGTGTTGGCATAAGGAAACCTATGTTGGTCCATTGGTGCGTTGATAATCTCTTTCATCTCCACCACACATTTTTTGTATTTGTCCAGCTTGGCACTTAGTCGTTGCAAAACTGTCGATGCTATGATCGGGGGCCTCGTGACTTCTTCATTTGTCCTGGGACGAGGGTCGATATCTTAGAGATCTCTGCTTCAGATGCTTGATCTAGTTCAGTGTGTTGCCTGAGTATGTCACGCAAGTCTGTGAAATCCTCAGGTGGGCCGAATTTCGGTAGATGGACATCTCTCATTTCTTTGTTTATTTTCTCCCTGCTTTTCATGCACTCTTCCCATATTTCTTGCATTTTTCGATGAGGTTCTTGTACCATTTGCGTCTAGTGTTATGTGACTCTGTGTATTATGGTGATACTTTAATCCGTGAGTATCCTAATACCATGTTCTTATGTGTCTCATCTTGCCTGCACTTCTTTGATGTACTTGATCCGCTCCAAATCTTGATATGTATTTTCATACCATCGTTGCATATCTTTGTAGGTCACCAGCCCCATAAGGGTGTCTTCCTGATGGTCTGCTATCCGAGCTCTGAAAAGATATCTTTCTGATTTGAATTGACTATATACTTTCATGAGATCACCTTTAAGAAGTATTGTTGCCTAAGTGGTGTCCTGATAATACTCTGCTTGATGGCGAAGATGCTCTAATTCCTTTCTCATGGCAGTCGCTTCTTGTTCATCCCTTTTTGCTCTGTCTAGGGTGGCATCAGCTATAGCCATCCCGACTCCAAGCAATTCACTCACCTTGTTATTCTCCATATCAAATAAATTTTCGTCTGTGGTCACAAACATAGTATGATCTAAGGTGAACCTCCTTCTTTTGACAGTTCTTTTCATTACTGCCTTTCTTTTCTTGTCATAAGAGATGGACTGCACGTCAACAACCTCGTCAATAGATTCAGGAATTTGTTGATCTCCCCAAGATAGGGTACTTCCCAAGCTCCCTGCTGTGTAGAAATGTTCTATAATAGGTTCCTTCCCTTTTTCCATAGTAGGCACTTGACTACTACCTCCTTTTGTTAATGTCTACTCTTGCATGGAAGTTATAGGTGATTGCTCTGTATTGTTGGTTGTCTCTCTCAATTCCTCAAAGGGAATGTTCCCTGTGAGTTTTGGTGATGAAGCTTCCCATTGGTCAATTCCACGTGGTGGTGTTACTATCTGAGGTGAAGATTTGGATGACAAACTTGCAGTCACTGTATCTTCTATATCGGGTTGTTCATTACCAGTATCCCCATAATTACAAGGTGACCTTGCCTGATCTAAAAGCTGAGTTTCATGATGTGGAACAATCACACCAACATGGGTGTTATCAATGGTCGTGTCCCTTCTTTCTGAACCCTGTAATAGTCATTTTTCGTCCGGGGCAGTCATTTCTCCCGAAGCTTCCTCATAGGTGATAGGTACCGGGACTGTGTGAGTTGCCCCTGAACTTTCATCATCATCATATATGGTTATTAAATCAACAAGGACTGAGGGTAAACCTATTTTGGCCAGTGCCCTTGATGATCTTTGTGGCGTCTAGTTATTGTAGGTTGCTCTGTTTGTGTTTGTAGTGAACTTGGGTCGACTTGAGCAATGATCTCCTCTGGTGGAGTTGTTTCTGTAGTGTTTGGCCTTGCTGCATGAGTGTCTGTATCAACTGGAACAATCCTTGGAGGATCTATGATTTGAAGAAAAGGGGTCTGACCCATTGCTTGCATAACCCTTTCTACCTCGTCCAAGAGCATTGTTCCACTTCTTACTGCCTCTACTGCTTCCACTGCTCTAACTTCATCTCGTGGTCTAATAGTTGCCTCCCTCGTACGCTCTACCATTGCAAATTGTTCTTGCACTGACATAGCTCTAAACTTGGTAAGTTCTAGGCTGAATTTTTTTTGAAGATCCTCTTCCCAGTCTTGAGCATTTTCAGTGAAGAGCTCATCTTCATAACTTCCGTGGGCATAAGGCCAATGTGATGCCACCTACCCTGCGTGTTGGAGTACTAGCCCTCCGGGGTCATGTCTTCGAAATTGGCATGTAGGGAACCTGTATTCCAAGTGGCGCAAACCTTCTTGCTTGGCATGTGTGGTTTCCTTGACTATATAATACCCGATATGGAAACCATAGGGTATAAAATCCGTTTTCTTATCCTTCACCAGAGAGAAGTTGAAACCTTGTAAAATGGTTTGGTAGCTATTTCCCCCAACACCAGACGATCTAGGACATGAGTAGGGAGAAAATGTGGAGCATCGATAGCTCCAAAAACAATAATGTAAGTGTTCTTTTCTTCCAGATACCAATGACCTATTTTGGATATCATTTTCTTGGTTGCTACTGGAAGCCTTGGACAATCTTGCCTAAAAATAATAAACTGTATTCTGGCTATGAACTCATCGCATATCATGGCATACAATTTCTTATACTTGTTTTCCCATAGGATATTGAAATACACATGTACAAGTAACTCAACAACATGCCAGCTCAGATTCATACATGGGAAAACATTTCTCGCACAGATCACGTCTAGCAAGAAGGACGCCATAAAAAAGGATGGTGTTTCACCTTCTTTTTTCTCCTTAGCCTGTTAAATGGTGATGCTCAATTTCTTTGAAATAATTCTCCCCAGTTGAAACTACTTCCAAAGACCGCGACCGTATATGCCAGGGGCATCCAAGCTTTTGAAAATCTCGAGCAATCCTTTTCTCCATACAATCGAAAAATCAATGCCATTAAGTACATGTATGGTTCCCTAAGATTTATTGTGTTTTACCATCCATTGGTCCTGTTCAAGAATTTATTATCCTCCCTCCACTAGGAAGCTAATAGTTGGTTGGTGTTATGTTGCTCATAAAACATAACCACAAAATCAATATTCAGTCTTTTTTTCCGGGTCTCTGAGCTTGTAATACTTTTGCACTTCCACTGGGAGGAACACACTGACGCATTCCTCTTCCACATTATTGATTACACATTTATCGGTGTTTGTATGATCAATTATCCATCCTAGGGTTTCTATGCAAGTAAAAACAGGAGTTTGACACACCCCCTTCTATAAGGACAACCATCTAATGTTTTAAAAAACTTGGTCATCCAAGTCCCTGACCTTTGGGACACTGTGAGGTGTAAAACTTGGAAAATCCTCTTGATGAATTTTGTTATAGAGGTCACCCCAAGGTGGGAGAAAAATCTTAGATGTGGTGCTTGCCTCTGTATGTCTAAATGTTGGTGGCTGAGTGAACTGCTTCTTGGTCGATATTTGAATCACAGGTTCTACTTTTGGTGCAAATTCCAGCTCTCTTGCTACTACTAGGCTCAATCCTTCCCCAACTTCTGACTCTTTCCCTTTGGGTGTCCTCAAGGAGTGCGTGGTTATTGACCTTGGATAAGGCATCTCTCCTTCACAAGAAAACGACTATGAGTTGTAGGTAATTACAATAAACAACAAAATTCAACGATGTGTAAAAAAATCACAGCAAAATCACCTGGTCTTACTAGTATTTTTACGAACCGGTGCTGGAGGTAGGTTCCTTGGTGATTTTTCCTCTCCTTCTTTCGATCGAACGACAAGCTGCTTGAACAAAATGTTAAATTGGCAGAACAAGAAAAAATGGCATTACAAATTCAAATTTCTAAATTCCTCAGACTTACCTTGCCGCGTCCAACATTAAATTGGAGGGTGTACAACGTATTTTTCGTAATCTTCAGAAATCAAACAAAATTCATGGCACACTTGGGATTTAAATGCTTTGCGAGCCGATGGCGCCAGGGGATAGTTGTTTCCAGTTCATCGATGATTTATGATTTAGAGTTTTATCGACGCACGATGTCAGAGATCGGGGAATTCTTTAAGTGTCGCTTACCTTCGACCACATCTTGTTGACGCTGAAAATTGTTTAGTGAGGGATCCTTAAACCAATTATTTGTGTTTCACGGGTTTCGAGGGAAATGGTATGGCGAGAAAACTAACGTCCCGTGTTCATTGGTGACCCTAACCTTTTGACTTTATCATTCTGGAATTGTTTCAAAACCTAGTGGCAATCCCCTGTGCAAGTTATTTAAACATAATCCTCCTCCAATGACTAGATTTGTGCTTGAATGGATGGACGAATTTTATTGACCCAAAAGGAGAGATGATCCAGACTTTATTGTAATATCGGCGTCGGGACAAATGTTGTGTTACGTGCTTTATTTTGTTCAAAATTTGTCAATGGCTGATGTGTGCATCGACATCGATAGTCTATTCTAACCTTTATGCTCTTGTCTTATTGGTAGAAAAAATCTGACATCGGCTTTCACTTCCGTACACGATAACGTAATGTGATGACGTGGCCATCGACGTGAAAATTAAGTTTTAGAGGATGACGTTTAAGTTGCCATGATGGCACAGATGGTCTACGTGGCCAGACACGTGGCATGTGACATGGAAGATGCTGAAGGTGACATGGCCAACATATCAACAGTTGAGTTTTATTCTTATACTTGCTTCGACGTCTAACACTCCTTGTCTTGGTTCTAATAATTCATTGGTGTTGGGAGGACTTTGCTTGTTTCGTGCTTGATTTACATGGATCGTTGTCGATGTTGGTGGTCTATCAACGATTGGTGAAACCTTTTTTTGAATCCTGGGCATGTTAACACATTACGCAGACGACTGATGGCTTATCGACAATCGACAAAATTATTTCCACTTCAAAAATTTATACAATTTTTTCCCCCGATCTCGATGATCGACAATTCTTTTTCCCCGATCCCTTGATGAGTTCATCGACAGTTCTTGGAAAAAGTTGCGGTTTTCTTGTCTCTGAATTCTTTCTTCGGCTTTTCTATCCTGATGCAAAACATGAGAATTTTTATTTTATTTTTGTGTATTTTCTTGAGTTTTTTGTTCTTTAAAAGGTAGAGAAAATAAAGGAAAAATTTGCGTAAATTTAACAAAGGATAAATATGCAACCTATGTGAAGCCAAAAGAAGAAGATGTAAGATAACAAAAAAGGAAAAGTGGTACTCAAAAATTGAAAATTTTAAGGGTTTGTTGGGGACTCAACAGGTTGGATAGACATTGGGGGCTTCTGAATCTTCTAAACTAGGCCACTTTTGTCACTATATTTATGTTCTTTGGTTTGTTACACGGTGTCAGGGATTGGCCATGTGGATCACCAATCTACCTTAGGCTGTTATTCAAAATGAAAGCTACATACAAGACTAGTGTGTGGACTTTGGGGCTAGACATTCATCGAATAGGAATGTTGAGAGATGGATTATGTTTAACAAACATGAACAGAGAAGACATTAGGGCCCTCTAGAGTCGAGTAATTTGGTAGTTTATGTTAACAAGGCATGTAATTTCTTTACAGAAGGCAATCTTTTCACAGGGTATTTAATGGATTCAACATATTTGCAAGAGATATGCAAAGTTTTGAGCAGCCACGAAGAGCATATTCACCACAACAGGTCTTCACTATTCAAACTTGCTGCAAAAATAAACAAAATCGAGAATCAAATTGCAACATAGTTACCATAAATTATGGGATCTCTAGTGGCATTAAAGTAATAGTTGGCAATTATAGAAGTTGAATGCAGCCTTCTCCGGAATTTGACACTCAATCTTTGCAAGGGTGATTAGATGATGGCTTTGAACCTAAGAACTTTAGCTAATTTGTCCAAATCAAGGTTAAAAGAGGAAGAATATTTGCATCAATTTAACAAGGAAATGGAACCTGTGAGCCAGGAAGGTGAACCAACAAGGTTTGGAGGAAGTTGTTAATCATTATCCTCAAGGTTGATTTAATGTTCTTAAGGACTTTAAAAATTATAGGCATTTACTATAGAATATATAGTATAAAGAAGCATTGGGTGATTTTGCATAAGGATAAGGCCATTTTTTTGTTTTGAGCCGAAATATGCACTTTGGGCAAATAGGATGAGTACCAAAAGATAAATTCATACATCACATTTTTCAATTGGTTTCTGGTATTGATGTTATTTTTCCAGTTCATTTAGGAATACCAATAATGAAAATTCTACAAGAAACACAAGAGAAACCTAATGATATGCAACGCATAATTAATCAATTAATTTAGGTTAAACAAAAAAGAGAACATGTTGATGAAAAATTACAAGAACACCAAGAAAAGATGAAAAATGGTTTAATAAAAGAGTCAAAGAAAGTGTGTTTGTGGTAAAGAAGAAAAGGCCCTAGTAAACATGGAAAATTTGACAAAATTTGGACATATCTTTTCAAAATTGAATAATTAGAAAGATAAAATAGTTTTGCAATACAAAGTTTACAAGGGGAGAGTTTATGAACACTTGTAAATGGTCATTTCTTAAAACATTTCTTTGTTTACTAAGTAAAATTGGACGAGCCAGAGTGGCACAATGAAGGCCTTTTCAAAACGACAGACTCAGTTGGAGTGTACTTTGGCACACCATCACTTATTACTAATCCCCTACCTCACTATCATGGCATTAATGCTCCTTCTCTGTTTTTTGTGCTTGGTCTCATTTCGACTCCTCCGTTTATTCACTCAAACACTCTTGGTGATGGTCCCCCTGTAGCTACCTGTTTTTTTCAACCACCACATCTTCCTGAGTTTGTTTCTCATCAAAGAAGAGGTGTCAAAGGTGAGGCCTCGGTTGGCAGACTTAAGAACTCTCACTTAAACTTAACTCAGACTGGGGTTTGAAAGTGGGTGTGGAAGCCAAATAAGAGAGTTCAGAGGATGGTACTGGGGGCAGATGTGGGTCTCAAAGAGACTTGCAGACTGGCACTGTGTGGGTTGGTAGGGAGATATCCTATTCCTATTTAGCGGATAGTCTAGTCTCAGATTGGGGGTTACAAACTTGGGTCCCTATCCTTGGGTATGCTCCTGAGATACTCTACCTCACTAAAGGTTGGATGGGCTTCATTTGCAAAACCCTGGAGGATGCCTCTCTTCTACTAATAGGTTTCGGGTTCTGGGAGGGAGCAGTCTAATGCTGAAACGATGGAGGGTGGCGTTTGATCCATTAATAGAGCATTTTCAACACAAGCACTTATGGGTACTCTTGCCGGGACTTCCTATACAATTATGGAACGAGGGGGCTTCGAAGGCTATAGGTGATGCTCTGGGGCGTTTCATTACATTGGATAATACGACTCTGGTTAATTCATCAAGGAAAGTGGGGAGGATTTTTGTTGAAGTAGACATTCATGAAGGGCTTTCAGAAGTGTTGGATATTGAATGACGAGGTCGCCATATAAAACAACGATTAGACTACCAGGGTATCCCCTTCAAATGCAGCTGGTGTCGCTGTACAGGCCATATCCGACGGAATTGCATTGGCAAGGTGAATGAGGAAAAGTCTGAAGATACCCTATTACAGGAAGATCCTCCAGATTATATGAATGAAGTGGATTCCATGGGCGATGCACCCTTCCACAGTGCAACCGAGTCAGGGTTTCATTCAGAGCCGGTGAATTCACTTTCGGGTAAGTTAAAGTTATTATGCCCTACACTTTTCTCTTCTCTAACTCTGTGGGAAAGGAAAGTCTTAGAAACTCCAGGGTGGTTATTTCGCTCTACTTCTGTTGCAAAAGGGGTTACCGATGGGGGTCTTAACTCATCTGGTCCTGCTAGGGAGTCATCGACTCATTTATCAGAAGTGGGTAAGCCTTCTAGTCTAGCAATCGATCACCTTGATGCTTCTCGTTTAGTTATACCCTCCAACCAACCCGCAGGAACCCCTCAGTTATATGTTCCTCAAGTGTTTAGGTCGAGGGAACTGGTCTCGACACCTATTCTTCTTCCAGCTGATTTAAATGAGTCGTTTTTGGAGCCTGGATTTAGAGAACCTGAGGAGGATGAGACTTCCCTCAATACGGTTCTCGACTCGCTGATCCCCTTCATTAAGGATAACAAGGAAACTTTAAAACTACCAACCTTTCTGGGGACTGTGCTTCATGAACCTACGGGATACCCAGAGGCTACTAGTTCAAAGACTAAGCCGACGAGGGAAGGGAAAGTTTTCACTTGGTCGAGGGGTATAGGCTTAGAACTCTCACCTATAAAAACTTGAAGCTGTCAAAAAAAATTGACACAAAATTCTGTAAAGACTACAGAGTCAGCTCCTTCATCCATTGACATTGGGCCTCTTAGAGCAATGAAAGCCCCGGCGAGGGCTAAGTGATGTTATTGCTCTCCCTAAATGTTAGAGGGATTGGAGGCACCCTCAAAATTGTTTCCTTCCAACGTCTTTTGGATCACACCCGACCCGAGATTATATTTCTTCAAGAAACTTTGGTTTCTGCTCAGAAAGCAAGGGAATTCTTATTTATTTTTCGACCATCCTAGGCTTTATGTTCTGTTAACTCTGTGGGTAATTCCAGGGGACCGTTAGTCGTGTGGGATCCAAATTTATTTGATTTGGTTCCTTATCTCACGGTTGGTGGTATTCTGTTAACAGGTAGAAGTTTATTAAATAATCGGGAGATATCTTTGCTAAATATCTATGGACCATGCTCAGACCAAAAAACTTTTTGGAATTTAGTGGAAGACAATGACATTTTATAAGTTAAAAACTTGATCATGGCGGGGGATTTTAATATCATACTTTCTTCAGTAGAGGCCTGGGGAGGGGCCCGTGATGGAATTACTAATGATTACTACAAAGATCTATTTTCTTCCAAAAACCTAATTGACATCAAACCGACAAAGTTGGTACCTACTTGGAGAAATGATCTCATGGGATAGGGAGTGATTGCAAGGAGATTATATAGGATAATGGTTTCAAGAGATCTTTTAAGTGACGTCGGCATTTACACGTCTTGGGTAGAATTCCCATTTATTTCCGACCATGCGCCAATATTATTACAGTGGGAATTACTACCGGATTATAAGATCTATCCTTACAAATTTAATGCTTAGTGGCTCAATGATAATGATTTTTGGATCTTGTTTTTAAGGTTTGGAAAGACCCTCCTTTTCTTTTCGAAGGGGGCAAACAAAAGCGAATCGTATGGAAGTTAAAAGAATTGAAAACACATACAAAAAGATGGTATAAAGAGAAGGTGACTAGGAACAAAGCAAAGTTGATAACGATTGAAGCAGATATACAAGATCTCATTAAGTATTTGATTGGAGATCCATCTAATCAAGGAGCTGAGTTATCGCTTGGGCAACTGAAATTGGAAAGAAATGGGATATTAAGAAGAGAGGAATAACAATGGCGTTTACGCAACAGGGCTCTTTGGCTAGCCAGTGGAGACAACAATACAAAATACTTCCATAATTTCGCTAGTCATAATAGAGTCAAGAAACATATTTGGGAAATCAAAGGTGGCAACGACGATTCTGTCACTGATCAGGATTCAATAAAGGAAGAAGCAATCCATTATTTTAAGAATTTCTACAAGGCTCTGACTACCCCGAACACAACTGAACAATATAAGTTGATAGATTTCTTTCTACAGATGGTTGATGCTGAAGAATCTAGCGCATTGTACAATTCGGTTACTCTGGAGGAGTTGAAATCAATTCTCTTTCAATTTAAGAAGGAAAAGAGCCCGGGCCCAAATGGGTGGACAACTGAGTTTTTTATTTACTTTTTTTATTTAGTAGGGGAGTATCTCCTAGTGATGGTTGAATAATCGAGAAGATCAGGCTCTATTGTGGGTGGCCTAAATTCCACCTTTTGTACTTTGATCCCTAAGGCAAATAATCCAACAACCTTTGACGATTTCCGCCCAATTTCTTTGGGCAATTTATGTTATAAGGTAATATAAAAAATTATCGCCAATTGGATTAAACCTTTCCTCTCTTGGTCAATCTCTAATGAACATATGGGATTTCTAAAAGGCAAGCGTATTGAAGATGCAATTGGCACAACTCATGAAAGTCTTCATAGTATTCAAAAGAAAAAATTGTAAGCTCTTGTCTTAAAACTGGATTTAAGGAAAGCTTACGATTGTATAGACTGGGATATTCTTAGATTGATCATTCTTAAAGTTGGATTGGGGATCCAAATGAAAAATTGGATCATGTCATGTGTCACTTCTTCTTCCTTCGAAGTTTTACTTAATGGGGAGGCTACAGACTTTTTCAGAAGCGGATGGGGAGTCAGGCAAGGCTGTCCATTATCCCCCCTTTTATTCATCTTAGTAATGGAAGGACTCATCTTATTATTGCAGAATAGTTTTGAGGAAGGAATTATTACAGGGATTAAGGTTTCTAGATTGACAAAAATTCTTCATCTATTGTTTGTGGACGATGTCCTTATTATGTCTAAGGCAAGCGTTTTAGAATGGAGAGAGATCGACAAACTTATCTGCCTTTTTTGTAAAGCCTCGAGTCTTTTGGTGAACCAAACAAAATCCATTGTCCATTATGAAGGCCTCACAGATTTAGAACTGGTCCATTACAAATCACTCCTACCCTATACCTTTAGTGATCTCTCTCTCGGGTTCCGATACCTAGGGTATTTCTTGAAGATAGGAGCTCACCGCGCAACTAATTGGGATTGACTTGTTTCTAAAGTAACAAATAAAATTAGCTTATGGTGCAACAGGTGGCTTTTGCTGAGAGGGAGATATATTTTGGTAAAAACAGTGTTATAAGGCCAACCTGTATTCTGGATGTCTATGGAAGCTTTGCCACACACTGTATTAAACAAAATTAGAAAAATGATGTTCCATTTTCTATGGAATGGTCATTCGGACACTCAACAATACCACCTTTGTAGATGGGAGGATCTTTCTAGACCAAAAACGAACGGGGGGGTGGGGTTTTCGTAATCTCACACACTTCAATTTGGCATTGAATGTTATTACCCTTTGGAGGGTATTAACGCAAGAAAGTATTTGGCATTAGGTTATTAGGGATAAATATTTACATAATTCCACTCTCATCAACTGGATTAGACGACCATCTCATAATTGCAATTCAAAATTGAGGATTTGGTCTAGTCTCATTCGCTCGATCCCCATTATCAATCATTGGCTCAGTTGATGCCCTGGATCAGATCATCTAATTTCTATTGGGCGAGACATGATCCTTGGCATTGGCGACAGGTCCTTTCTCAATGAAGAGCTCATCTCACTACTAAATCAAAAACAGGTGTCTACTCTAGCTCAAGCTTTGATAGCGCGAGGCCATGTTACTTTTGCTAAGGTGTGGAGGAGAAGCGAGGATATGGAGCTGACAGGAGATCACGCTACATACTGGTATAACTTTACGGTGGAGTTAAGTCGTGCAGGGATCACACTCAATGAAGATGCAAAGGACTTACTTATGTGGACTGGAGGTGACTCGTTGGGAAAATTTACTGTAAAAAATTGTTATAATGCTATCCTATCTACTCAGGCTTTACCGACTTGACGCGGTTAGAAGGTAAAACTCTGGAAATGGCGTGTATTAAACAAGTGGGCATTATCTAAATTAACAGATGGGCATTATCTTGTATATAAAAGTTGTGAATATTTTGTACATATTTTTTTTTTCTTCATTTTTTCTTTTGTGTATATAAAAGTCTTTCTTATATTACTAAATATAAAAGGTAAATATTTTATTAATTTCAAAATTTATTCAATAAGAAAAGTCCATAAAAGTTTAATAATTTTTTTATTAATACATTACTTAATTATTTTCACTTTTATTTATATAGAACCTTTAAAAACAACAATTTTACACTTTTTGAAAAGGAATTGAAAGAGTACATGCACGTGAAAATTCTTTACAATATTTTAAATTACCACATACGGTTGAGATATGTTTATTCAAGGTGAACGTTATTGGGGACATTATTCTTTTAGCATAGATTAATCTTATTTTACAAACAAGTAACCATCCCAACTAAAACTATCAACAACAGAGTCATTGATTCCTCCACATTGAACATTGAACATAAAAAGTGAAAGGTAATAATTTTAACATTGAACATTGACATAAAAAGTGAAAGGTAATAATTTTTTTTTTTTTTGGGTTTAAAATGGGAACCACCACCGCTATGGACACTTGTTGGTAGTGGACCACCACGGCTATGGACACTTGTTGGTAGTGGACCACCACGACTATGGACACTTATTGGTAGTGGACCAAAATTTGTAGTACCTAAATAATTCCATTGAAACTATGGACATTCGTAGGTAATGGAACAACATCGAAAAAAAAAATTGTTTGTTTGAAATTTTTGAATTTTTATAATCTCAAAAATTATAAATTATATTGAAGATACATATTTAAAACTCTAGGTGATAAAATAAAATTAAAAAAAGGGGGACATGTTGATTTCTTCATTCTTTAGATTAAGTGCACTCTATATCAAGGTTTTTTGTTTAAACAAAAATGAAATTTTTAGTTAAGTAGTGAAAATTTAATTTGAGAAAGTGCTAAATTCTTGAAATATTTAAATTTTCAGAAATTGAAATAGCAAAATATTTTATTTTAATAGATTGTATTGACATTTTGAATAATTAAATTTTGAAATTTTGCTTTGATAAATTTTATTTTTCTAAAAAAAACAAAAAATAGAATAATACATTATTACGTAGAAAATGAAAAATCTGAGAGATAAATAACATTTGTACGAACATTAACTTTATTTTAGGCAAAAGAGGGTAATACATAGTATATAGATGTCATATCAAAATTTATAAATGCAATCCCACTCAATCTTCGCTAATTGGAATTACGTCATCAAGAGAAGGACTAGGTGAAGTTGAGGGACTAGAAAATCAACATAACTATTCAATTTTTTTGTGGCAAACAAGGCATCTCATTACATGGATATCTTGCTTGATTTCAACTATATCTTGCAAGATTGCATCAAGCTTCGTTTCAATTATAGCCTAGAAATCTGGTTTTGGCCCTAAAATTGAACCTTCATTCTCTTTAGGAATCATATCATTACCCAATACCATATTCCTTTGACAAGCACAACTTCTCTTCTCCTTTCGATTTTTAACTTGATCTTTCCCTCTTAATTCAAGAGCACTGAAAATGGAGCAAGTAGATACTATAGGAAATGTACTCTCAAGAATCTCTGCATTTACATGCATTTCGGAATTTGTAGTTGTCGAAACCTCTAAATTTCCTGGCTTAGGACTAATCTTTTCGTCCTCCCAATATTCAGGACAAACAAGTTCCATAAACCAAGTGTAATCATCTAGATTAACAACAATAGTTAACAATTATCTTCAAAACAAGATAGATGAAAATAATGATCTCTTTCGATGTTTATATATAACTTTCCAATCAAGATTCAATAATGATCAACTCTAGTTTAAGCTTCAAGATCTCATAAATTAATTAAACCGTGATAATAATTATGAAAAATATTTTCAATCATGATTTTTCATTAACTAACTGACGATTTTGAAGTCTTTTCAAAGTGATTAATTGAAATTTTGAACAATTGATAGACGTTTCACAAGAGGTGAGATCTTTTAATGCCTTCTTAAAAAAATGACGGTTATTTGACCCTTTGCCCAATGGATAAGGCATCGATCTACAATTTTTAATGCCACATAGGGTAACATCACCCCTATTAAGAGTCAAATGTTGTAACTCTAGTGATTATAACAATTTTGACATGGAATTCGTTTTTAATTTTCCACAAGGATGAGTTTCAAATAATTAACGAGAAATAAACTGTTAAAATCATGAGTTCAAAGTCAAATAAGAAGATACGAGGTGTAAAGATTAAATGAGATAAGACAAATCGTGAGTTATTGGCACATTTTTAACATGAAAAAGAAAAATGCATGGGCACTAGATCTAACAGTTATGAATGAGATTGATCAACGACTATGGTTGATTACGAGAGTTTAAGATTGAGGTATGTTAACCTAATTTCAACATCTCGTAACCACTTTGCAAGATACCAGATATAATAAATACGCAGAACATAAATAAAATGCTAGAAATGGCAGAATAACAGTAATATAACCAACATAATCTCCACAATAACACAGAAATAATATGAGAACAACAACTGAAATAACACTTTGATTCAGAAAGCAATGTTCACAGGCCTCTTCGAGGGGGCAACCTCCAGTCGAGCAACGCTCTGTTACAATAATCTCCAAGCTAGGGTTTTCATACCCTCAACCCTTATTTATACTAAATATGTCTATTAAGAGAAGCATCTAGAGGAAGATCCTTCTAGAAGCGGAAGCTTCTATTAAGTCTTCTTACATCCGCCTTATTCTATTTTATTGAAAGGCCTTATTAATATTGACCTTTATTACATCCGAATACATTGATCTACCTATGTGCGGGTTAGGACCTTAACGTGTCCGCCCCCTTAAAAATAGCCTTGTCCTCAAGGCTTGAGATGTGGAAACTGTTGCAGAATGGTAGTTGGTTCCCAAGTGGCATCTGCTGGAGTCATATCTTTTCACTGTATGAGCACTTCCTTGATGGTTCTCTGACGCAAGCGACGCTCACGCTGGTCCAAAACTGCTTTTGGCTGTAGCCAAATGGATCCTTCTTCAACTAACTCTGGAAGGTTGGTTTGAATTCGACACCTGGTTCCAATCACCTTCTTCAAGCAGGAAACATGAAAAATAGGATGTAGCTTCGACTGACTAGGCAGAGCTAACTGATATGCGACTTGTCCTACACGCTTGCGAACTGTGTAAGGACCATAGAATTTGGGCGCTAGCTTCTAACAATGCTCGGCCTTGAGGGAAGTTTGCTTATATGGTTGCAGTCGCAGAAACACTTGATCCCCTTCTGCAAATTGATGTTCCGAGCGACCTTGATCTGCTTGCTGCTTCATGCGATTCTATGCCATGACCAAGTTCTCTTTAAGAGTATGAAGAATATCCTCTCAGACTGTAAGTGTTTGGTCAACTGCCTGGACCTTCGAGGTACCCGGTAAGTATGAGAGAACTGAAGGTGGCTTCTGTCCATATACCGCTTCAAAAGGAGTCATGCGAGTGGCTGTATGGTATGTAGTGTTGTACCACCATTTGGCTAGGGGTAACCATTGAGCCCACTGGTGTTGTTTTTCAGAGGCAAAGCACCTCAGATATGTTTCCAAACACTTGTTGACAACTTCCGTTTGACCATCCATCTGGGGATGATAAGCTGAGCTGAGATGCAACTGTGTGCCTTGTAGCTTAAACAGTTCTTGCCAAAAATTGCTTGTGAAAGTTAGGTCATGATCATAAAAAATAGAGTGTGGCATGCCATGAAGCTTGAAGACCTGGTCCATGAAAATTTGAGCCACCGTGGATGCAGTAAATGGGTGGTGAAGAGCGCAAAAATGAGCATACTTGGAAAGGCGATCCACCACCACCATTATGACTAATTTATTCCCCGATTTGGGTAAGCCTGTAATAAAGTCCATAGAGATATCCTTCCAAATAGCAGGGGGAATCGAAAGCGGTTGGAGGGTGCCCAGAGATTTGACTGTTTGTCCCTTGTTGTGCTGACACACCTCACATTCAGCGACAAACTTACGGATGTCTTGTTTCATACCATCCCAGAAAAAAGAACGTTTGACCCTGTCATATGTTTTGGTGAACCTTGAGTGCCCTGCTGTGGGTGTAGCATGAAGCTCAGAAAGTACCGTAGATTTGAGCTTGGATTGTTTACTTAAATACAAGCGGCCTTTGTATCGCAACTCATCTTGGAGCCAAGAGTACCTTGGGGGAGCCGGAGACTTGGTCTGCAATTGCTGGATCAGATGCGAACTTTTGGGATCTTGAAGCCATTCTTGGCGCACAGCTTGGAGCCAATCGGGTACAATGAAGGAAAGAGAAAAAAGGGATCCTTCGTCTTCATATTTCCAGGACAGTGCATCCGCCACGACATTGTCTTTGCCCTTCTTGTAAATGATCTCATAATCATATCCAAAGAGCTTAGTCACCCATTTTTGTTGCTCTTGGAAGGAAATGCATTGTTCCAGAAAGTACTTGAGGCTTTGATGGTCGGTCTTAATTTGGAAGCGTTGCCCCAAGAGATAAGGACGCCACAGCTCAACGGCATGCAAAATTGCCAACATTTCCTTTTCATAAATGGGTTTGCCCAGATTCCTTTCAGACAGTTGCTTGCTGGTGAAGGCCAAAGGTCGACCCTCTTGCATAAGGACAACGTCGATTCCTTTCCCTGAGGCATCACATTCCAACACAAAGGTCTTTGTGAAATTGGGAAGGGCCAGAACCAGAGTGGTGCACATGGTCATCTTCAAGGTTTGAAAAGCTTGAGCAGCTGCTGGAGTCCAAGTGAAAGAGTTCTTTTTTAGGAGAGCCGTGAGAGGTGCTGCAATCTTTCCGTAGTTCTTAACAAACTTGAGATAATACCCTGTTAGGCCCAAAAATACATGCAAGCTTTTGAGAGTCTTTGGGTGTGGCCAGTCTTGCATAGCTTCAATCTTTTTCGGGTCCACCCTGACGCCATCCTTTCCCACCAGATGACACAAGTATTCTACTTCTGAGGCACCAAAAGCACATTTAAACTGTTTTAGGAAAAGTTGGTGTTGAGAGAGTAGGCGGAGAACTTGATCCACATGAGTAAGATGGTATGTCCAGGTTTTTCTATAGATGAGGATATCATCAAAGAAAACTAAGACAAAATGACGGAGAAAAGGACGGAAGACATGGTTCATGAGGCTCTGGAAGGTGGAGGGGGCGTTACACAAGCCAAAGGGCATGACCAAAAACTCATAGTGGCCCTCATGAGTGCGAAAGGGTGTCTTGGGAATGTCTGCCTCTTTCATACGTATCTGGTGATAGCCTGAGCGAAGATCAAGTTTGGTGAAGAATTGGGCGCCACTCAATTCATCCAGGAGGTCATCAATGACAGGAATGGGAAATTTGTCTTTGATGGTCAGTTTGTTGAGAGCACGAAAGTCAGGACACATTCTCCAAGAACCTTGTTTCTTCAGTACCATGACGACCAGAGACGAGTAAGGGCTCGTACTAGGACGGATGACGCCTATAGTAAGGAGTTCTTGGACCATTTTCTCAATTTCATTTTTTTTTGCAAAGGGGTGGCGATATGGACAGATATTGGGGGGAAGGATTCCTGGGACAAGGGGAATGGAATGATCATGAACACCTCGGGAAGGAGGGAGTCCTTGGGGAGTGGAAAATACCGTTTGATGTTTAAAAAGGAGGGCTTGGAGGTCTTGGGGCATTGGGGGTGTCTCTGTGGCTTGTATGGCATGGAGTTGGGCAATGACACTAGAATGACCTTTTTTGAGCAACTTTTCCATGCGATGGGAACTGATGACCTCAGGTGAACCAACAGTGATACCTTGGAATTTATATTGGTGGCCTGCTTGGTCGAATTGCATGGTTAAGTTCTTAAAATCCATGAGAATGGGACCCAAAGTCCTTAGCCAGTCTGCACCCAACACAATGTCGCAACCTCCCATGTCAATAGCAAACATATGGGATTTTAGGTGGTAGTCACCGATTTGGAGACGCACATTTTCACAGCGCCCGCCACATTTCATAGAACCACCATTGGCAATCATGATTTGGAAATTGTTGACAGCATGGATGTAGCAATGGGTTTCTTGGGCAATGCGGCGATGAATAAAATTCTGGGTGTTGCCACTATCAACCAGAATGATGACCTTTCGGTGCTTGATGTAACCGATTAACTTGAGGGTTTGGGGAGCAGAGAAGCCGGTGAGAGCATTGAGAGAAATGATCGGTTCCACTTTGGGAGGGTTAGAGGGAGGGTTTATATCAGTGATTTTTGGTGACTCGGGCACAAGGGGAGTTTCAACATCCTCTTCCGGAGTTTCCTCAAAGATGGCCATAAAAAGCTTGGTTTCCTTACATTTGTGTCATCACAATTATAACAGAGGCCTTTGAGTTGGCGTTCAACCATTTCAGCCCTGGTCAATTCTTGGATCTTTAATGGGGCAGAGGGAGTAGTGGGGTTTACTGGTTTAGGGCGAGGGATAAAGGAAGGCTTACGATTTTGAGAGGAAACAATTTTTTGTGCTTCTTTAGCTTTTTAAGTAGCCTCCACCCAACTCGCAAGTCTAGCCATGAGGACATGGGCCCGAATCTCCTTCTTGAGGCCACTGATAAAACATTGTCGAAAGAAAGCATCAATCATGCCCTCTGTTCGAAAAGCTAGGCGCTCAAATGTAGCTATGAAGTCTTCTACTGTTCC
>JASDQU010737473.1:144418-183309 GCA_032191745.1 Picea mariana
CAACAGTAGTACTCGGCCCAATATCTCAGGGCACTAACTAAGGAGGATAGACCGTACCCTTAGCCGTACTACCTGACTACGCAGGTACTAGAGAGTATCTTCCCGAGTGCTGTTCTCGGTGACACTATAGCAGTCTGGCAGTTGATAGGTTTATCTAAAGATGGCTTAAGGAAATCTAGGCCGATCCATACACAGGTGTTGTTTGATGCGCTACCACTCGAAGGGGTACCAACAGGGGTTACAAGGGTGGCCAACAGATGTGCGCTTAAGAACCACTTGTATTTCATGTGTGTATGAATCCCTCAATTGTGGGTTTATGCGCGTAACGACAGATCTCTATGGCTGAAAGATGTCGGAATACGTCTCTACCCTGAAGAAAAAAAATAACCCAAAATTTATACCAAGGAAAGTGCCCTAATACCACTTGCAAGATACTTGATATAATAAATACGCAGAACATAAATAAAATGCTAGAAATGGCAGAATAACAATAATATAACCAACATAATCTCCACAATAACACAGAAATAATATGAGAACAACAACTGAAATAACACTTTGATTCAGAAAGCAATGTTCACAGGCCTCTTCGAGGGGGCAACCTCCAATCGAGCAACGCTCTGTTACAATAATCTCCAAGCTAGGGTTTTCATACCCTCGACCCTTATTTATACTAAATATGTCTATTAAGAGAAGCATAGAGGAAGATCCTTCTAGAAGCGAAAGCTTCTATTAGGTATTCTTACATCCGGCTTATTCTATTTTATTGAAAGGCCTTATTAATATTGACCTTTATTACATCTGAATACATTGATCTACCTATGTGCAGGTTAGGACCTTAACACACTTACCACCCAAGATCCATGTGTTAGTCTGCGATAGGTTATGGGAATTTGTGAATAGGCTGAAAACCACAATCCCAAACTCCCCTTAACACCACTTTCGAATTTCTACATTTACTATGCCACCTTTCCACATAACTATTGATACTGAACAACTTGTTGTTGTCACTTGTCAGCTTGTACCTACCAAAAACATAGATCCACGATTTGCTGCATTGTTGACCCACGAACATCGACGCTTTGCTTCACTACAACTCGCAGATATTCACGCCTTGCTCCATTGCGACCCACAAATAACCTCTAAAAAATACTTGCTGTCCTCTAACTCCTTTCTCCCAAGCCATATTTGCTTTACTAAGATCGTCAATCATCCTAGCAAAAGTGAAGACCCACTTATGCTAGCTCCATTCACAAAAACTCACTTGGATGGATGGACAAATGAGAGGTTCTTGATGTGTATTTATACTTTTCCAAGTGCATGCTTTATTTGAATTTAGGGTCAACTTGTCACTTTTTGTCCATACTTTGGGGCTTCATCTTTAAGAGGGCATAACTTTTCAACTGTGAGGAACCACGTGACATACTACTTACAATTGGAAATGACATGACGAGGACTATCTGTCTATGAGGATTTTGCATGTATTTGCAATGTCCTTCATCCTCTTTTTCCTCAAACACCTTCAGGCTTCATGACCACACTTCCGGGGATTCTAAACTTCTTTTAGAGTTGACATCAATGAAAACCAATTTTCCAACAATCTCCCCCTTTGGCATTGATGGCAACACTCATACTCTTCCTGTGAACATTGTTGCCTCTGTCATCATGCTTCTGATTTTTCTTCCCCCCCTTTGACATCAATGGAAAATGGTGACTCTTCTCTTTGGGGCCGCCCCCCTGAACTCATGGCGCTCAATAGTACTTCTCCTTCCTTTTCTATCTTCTTATCATTTCCTTCCCTGGAGCTCTTTTGTGCGACTTCAATTTTCTTGTTTTCCTCTTTGTCTAGGATGTATATGTTATTTGGTCTTCTTGTTGATGTTGCAACCAATCTGCCTAAATCTTCTTCTCCGATTTCACATCTTCGGGAGTCAAACTTAAGATTGTATCCTTGATCACATATTTGTTAATATTATGGTAGTTGTGGGAGGTATTTACCTCCACGTGTAAACCTAACAAGAATAGAATATTCCAGGAAGCAAGAAGAAACCCTAATGAGTTGGCTAATAACACTAGAAGACAAGTCGACTCAAGAGGATAATTGGTATTAGGTTATTAGCCTACAAGAGAAGAAGTCAGCTAGAAGAAATATTATATACTAAGTAAATAGACACCCAGAATGAAAAGTCATCCCAAGCAGTTAGCCATAATTAGTATAAATACAGGAGGCCAGTCTTCATTCCGGCAGGCATTCTCAGAATTGCAGAGCAACACTTGTGCGCACTGCAGTTGCCGAGTTTGTGCTCAAGTTTGGAGGAGAGTTGTCGTTGCAGCTGTTGTAGCTAGCATATTGCGTTTTGGCTTAGACTATTTCTTGGTTATGGTTTGGACTATCTGATAAGCTCTTGTTTGGTGCGCTATCCTTGGGGAAAGGTGCGCTACCCTTTGTTTCACTATCTAGCCTAGGGTTTGTTTCCAGAGTGATTCTTTGTCAAGGTTAAGGTGGTCGGAGGGTGGCTTTGGCCTATGGTTGGGTGACAATAGTGATATTGTTGATGGTAAAATGAGCACATCCATTAAATTCTAACATGTTATGGGCCCACTACTCCTTCATTCAGTCTAGCCACTGGAAAGGAGCATAGCCATAAGGATATTAATCTCATTGAAGAACTGCCGCCAGGGTTTCTAGCAGGAGCAATCACCAAAGCACTACCACTAGGGTTACTAGCATGTGCAGTTGCAAAAACCCTAACCCTCTCATTGAGGCACCTTAAGTGAAGGGATTGACCTAACTTTCGGATAGACCAGTGCACCCTAGCCTAGTGCATCTCCTGGTACTCTTAGCAAGCCAAGACGTCGAGTTTGAGTTTTTGGTCAAATCTAGGGTTGACCAAGTCAAAGCATCCATGACTTACTTTATGAAGTCAAAAAACAAGTTAGATGGAGCTTATAACTTCAGAGCGTGGAAGACAAGGATTGACCCCATCCTTTCCAAGAATAAGGCGCTGGATATCGTGAAAGGAAATATCATGGAACCAAAGTTTGAAGAAGGAAAAGAGAAGGAACCGCAGAATGTTGCAGTTATGGAGAAGGTCAAAGACAGTGACATCAATGCCATGAGTATCATAATTGACTCTATAAAAAACCACTTGATACCCTACATCTTCCATCTTGAATGATCGAAGAAGATGTACGATGCCCTAACAAACCTCTTCTCAGTTATAAACATTGGACAAGTAATGAGTCTGAAGAATGAGCTCTGTGACATGAAGATGAATGATGATGACAACATAACATCATACTTTGTGAGGATCTCTCAGTTAAGAGATCAACTATAAGCTATTGAAGATATCATCTCAGAGAAGGAACTGGTAAATATAGTACTCAACGGTCTTCCCAAGACATGGGATGCATTTGCTGCAAGCATGAACACAAGGAATGAGTATGCTACATTTGAAGAACTTTGTACTTGCTGTGCTCAAGAAGAATCAAGGATCAATGCAAAAGAGAAACCCCAAAAGAAGTACAATGATCAAGCCTTTACAACAAGATTCAAGAATTTCAGAAACAAAAGGAAGTTTGGTTCAAGGAAGAAGCCAAATCAAGAGAAAGACATGTCAGAAATACAATGCTTCAACTGTCGAAAGTGTCATGTTCCTGCTATTCTTCAACTCCCTTTTGATTGTTGATTCCACTTCTTAAGGTATTTGCATAGTTTCTAGAATTTCCTTCATCTTTCTTGTCCATTTTAACTGTATGTTGTCTTCAAACTATTATTGTATCCAAGCAATGTATTATCAGGAGGTGATCTCTGATTGCTAAGAATTTCATCTAACTTTTCAATACTTCTTTCAAATTTCTCCAATTTTTCCATTGTCAATGTTAGCTCCTTTCTTGTGTGATCCAATTTTGCTTTTAATTTCTCATAATCTTTAGTCTTCTTATCTAACTGCTCCTTCAAGATGTTAATTGTCTTTTCAAACTCATGATTCTCTTCTTCGTAGCTACTGAATTCGTTTTTTGATTCTCTATTTTTGTTTCCGAGCTTTCTATTTTCTTTTTTAGCATGCTTCAATTTTTCCAGATTCTCATCATCTTCTTGTTAACTTTCTATGAAGTCTTTGCCGCCCCAGAAATACTCTATGTTTGTTTCTTCAGTCTCTTCATCAGACTCTTCTCCATAATTGATTTCATATGTTTTAGAACTTTTGTGGTCATCATTATGAGTTTCTTGAGTTATGAAGAGAACTTCCCTTACATCCCTTTCTTCTCCATCACTTTCATATGAAGAACTGTTGTCCTCCTTGGAGTAAAGGCTCTTTTTCTTGTGGAAGCTTTTCTTTTCTTGAAAAGGACATTTCTTAGCATAGTGTCCTATTCTACCACTATTGCAACATTTAAAAGGTAACTTACTTTTGTATTTGTTAGTTCCCCTCTTGAGCTTCCTTAAGAAATGTGCTTCTTCTACCTTGTTCTCTTTGTTCCTTGTTTTATTCATGGATTTAAAAGCTACTTCTCTATTTGGTTGTCCATTTTTTGTATCTATTCATATTTCATATGTTGTGAAGATCCCATGTAGTTCATCCATTGTCATTTTGGTCAAATCCCTAGTTTCTTCAATGGCCAAGACCTTGGCATCATATCTCAAAGGAAGCGATCTCAACACTTTTTGTACAACCAAGGATTCTTCGAATTCTTCTCCTAATCCTCTGATGGAATCGACAACTTCATCTACTCTGATTAAATAGGTTGCAATATCTTCTTTTTCATCCATTTTCATATTTTCAAACTGTGTTATGTGTCATTGGAGCTTGACCTACTTGACTTTTAGCTTGCCTTCATAAATGTTTTTAATTTCATCCCAAACCTCTTTAGTTGTGTTGCAACCCATCACCTTGCTAAAAATGTTGGTGTTAATCCACTCATGATAACATGCCTAGCCTTTGAATTACATCTCATTTAGATCGGTTGGAGTGTTTTTCAGAACTTTATAGCCATTGACAACTAAGAGCCAAATATCTACTCCTAAAGTTGTCAAGTAAGTTTGCATTTTATTGCTCCAGTATGCATAATTGCGTTTTGGCTTAGACTATTTCTTGGTTATGGTTTGGACTATCTGATAAGCTCTTGTTTGGTGCGCTATCCTTGGGGAAAGGTGCGCTACCCTTTGTTTCACTATCTAGCCTAGGGTTTGTTTCCAGAGTGATTCTTTGTCAAGGTTAAGGTGGTCGGAGGGTGGCTTTGGCCTATGGTTGGGTGACAATAGTGATATTGTTGATGGTAAAATGAGCACATCCATTAAATTCTAACATGTTATGGGCCCACTACTCCTTCATTCAGTCTAGCCACTGGAAAGGAGCATAGCCATAAGGATATTAATCTCATTGAAGAACTGCCGCCAGGGTTTCTAGCAGGAGCAATCACCAAAGCACTACCACTAGGGTTACTAGCATGTGCAGTTGCAAAAACCCTAACCCTCTCATTGAGGCACCTTAAGTGAAGGGATTGACCTAACTTTCGGATAGACCAGTGCACCCTAGCCTAGTGCATCTCCTGGTACTCTTAGCAAGCCAAGACGTCGAGTTTGAGTTTTTGGTCAAATCTAGGGTTGACCAAGTCAAAGCATCCATGACTTACTTTATGAAGTCAAAAAACAAGTTAGATGGAGCTTATAACTTCAGAGCGTGGAAGACAAGGATTGACCCCATCCTTTCCAAGAATAAGGCGCTGGATATCGTGAAAGGAAATATCATGGAACCAAAGTTTGAAGAAGGAAAAGAGAAGGAACCGCAGAATGTTGCAGTTATGGAGAAGGTCAAAGACAGTGACATCAATGCCATGAGTATCATAATTGACTCTATAAAAAACCACTTGATACCCTACATCTTCCATCTTGAATGATCGAAGAAGATGTACGATGCCCTAACAAACCTCTTCTCAGTTATAAACATTGGACAAGTAATGAGTCTGAAGAATGAGCTCTGTGACATGAAGATGAATGATGATGACAACATAACATCATACTTTGTGAGGATCTCTCAGTTAAGAGATCAACTATAAGCTATTGAAGATATCATCTCAGAGAAGGAACTGGTAAATATAGTACTCAACGGTCTTCCCAAGACATGGGATGCATTTGCTGCAAGCATGAACACAAGGAATGAGTATGCTACATTTGAAGAACTTTGTACTTGCTGTGCTCAAGAAGAATCAAGGATCAATGCAAAAGAGAAACCCCAAAAGAAGTACAATGATCAAGCCTTTACAACAAGATTCAAGAATTTCAGAAACAAAAGGAAGTTTGGTTCAAGGAAGAAGCCAAATCAAGAGAAAGACATGTCAGAAATACAATGCTTCAACTGTCGAAAGTGTCATGTTCCTGCTATTCTTCAACTCCCTTTTGATTGTTGATTCCACTTCTTAAGGTATTTGCATAGTTTCTAGAATTTCCTTCATCTTTCTTGTCCATTTTAACTGTATGTTGTCTTCAAACTATTATTGTATCCAAGCAATGTATTATCAGGAGGTGATCTCTGATTGCTAAGAATTTCATCTAACTTTTCAATACTTCTTTCAAATTTCTCCAATTTTTCCATTGTCAATGTTAGCTCCTTTCTTGTGTGATCCAATTTTGCTTTTAATTTCTCATAATCTTTAGTCTTCTTATCTAACTGCTCCTTCAAGATGTTAATTGTCTTTTCAAACTCATGATTCTCTTCTTCGTAGCTACTGAATTCGTTTTTTGATTCTCTATTTTTGTTTCCGAGCTTTCTATTTTCTTTTTTAGCATGCTTCAATTTTTCCAGATTCTCATCATCTTCTTGTTAACTTTCTATGAAGTCTTTGCCGCCCCAGAAATACTCTATGTTTGTTTCTTCAGTCTCTTCATCAGACTCTTCTCCATAATTGATTTCATATGTTTTAGAACTTTTGTGGTCATCATTATGAGTTTCTTGAGTTATGAAGAGAACTTCCCTTACATCCCTTTCTTCTCCATCACTTTCATATGAAGAACTGTTGTCCTCCTTGGAGTAAAGGCTCTTTTTCTTGTGGAAGCTTTTCTTTTCTTGAAAAGGACATTTCTTAGCATAGTGTCCTATTCTACCACTATTGCAACATTTAAAAGGTAACTTACTTTTGTATTTGTTAGTTCCCCTCTTGAGCTTCCTTAAGAAATGTGCTTCTTCTACCTTGTTCTCTTTGTTCCTTGTTTTATTCATGGATTTAAAAGCTACTTCTCTATTTGGTTGTCCATTTTTTGTATCTATTCATATTTCATATGTTGTGAAGATCCCATGTAGTTCATCCATTGTCATTTTGGTCAAATCCCTAGTTTCTTCAATGGCCAAGACCTTGGCATCATATCTCAAAGGAAGCGATCTCAACACTTTTTGTACAACCAAGGATTCTTCGAATTCTTCTCCTAATCCTCTGATGGAATCGACAACTTCATCTACTCTGATTAAATAGGTTGCAATATCTTCTTTTTCATCCATTTTCATATTTTCAAACTGTGTTATGTGTCATTGGAGCTTGACCTACTTGACTTTTAGCTTGCCTTCATAAATGTTTTTAATTTCATCCCAAACCTCTTTAGTTGTGTTGCAACCCATCACCTTGCTAAAAATGTTGGTGTTAATCCACTCATGATAACATGCCTAGCCTTTGAATTACATCTCATTTAGATCGGTTGGAGTGTTTTTCAGAACTTTATAGCCATTGACAACTAAGAGCCAAATATCTACTCCTAAAGTTGTCAAGTAAGTTTGCATTTTATTGCTCCAGTATGCATAATTGTTTCCATCAAATGGTGGAGTCCCATTTGGAATGTGGCCTTCCATTTTTTCTCATGATCTTCCTTCCAATGCTTAGACTATTTTGAAGGTAACCTGCTCTGATACTAGTTGTTGATATTGAACAACTTGCCAATGTCACCTGCTTGTACCTGCCAAAAACACAGATTCACACTTTGTTCTAATGTCAACTAGCTGACATTCACGCTTTGCTCCACTACGACCACATATATCTGCACCTTTCTCCACTGCGACCCACGGATAACCTCAAAAAACTCCTTGCTCTCCTCGACCTCCTTTCTTCTATGCTAGATTTGCTTTCCCGAGATCGACAATAATCCTAGCACAAGTGCAGACCCACTTATGCTAGCTCCATTCACAAAAACTCACTTGGATGGATGAAAAAATGAGAGGTTCTTGATGTGTATTTATACTTTTCCAAGTGCCTCCTTTATTTGACTTTAGGGTCGACCTGTAACTTTTCGTCCATACTTTGGGGCTTCATCTTTAAGAGGACATAACTTCTCAACCGTGAGGAACCACGTGACGTACCACCTACGGTTGGAAACAACATGATTAGGACTATCTGTCTATGAGGGTTTGCATATATTTGCAATGTCCTTCATCCTCTTTTTCCTCAAACGCCTTCAGGATTCATGACTACACTTTTGGGGCTTATAAAATTCTTCTAGAGTTGACATCAATGACAACTAATTTTCCAACAATAACAATTTGTTAGAGTTAGTAATTACACAAATACATGAAAATAAATGATAAGTTAGAGTGTGACAAATGGATTTCCTAAACCAGATGAACAAATAAACAAAACAATGAAAACTAAAAACCGTCGACTTCATGTTCATTGAATGTACTACATGCGTAAACTCTACTCAAGATGAAGTAAGGGTTTAAGTGGGATTTTCATAAATAAATGCTTCTTATCATCAAGACTAACAAGTATTTAACATGACCCCATTTTTTGAAACATTCTATCATAAAATCAGAAAAAATTATCTTCTTTTAAAAAAGGATTTTTCGGACAGGGTTTCATTTTTTGAGATTTTATGGCTCCTAGGAAGAAAGTTTCAGTGCCGCATCAGATTGATTAATAAAACTTGTATTTTAGACACTTCGTAGATAAAGACCAAGACATTTTCAAGACTCAATTATTTGGAAAAACTGCTAAAGTTATACTAACATGGATTTTTCAAGATTTTCTGATAACTTGGAGGATATTTCTGCTTGGAAGTGTGAATTGGCACAAAGAGCAGTCCCAAAGACCTTCCATTTTCCTTAATTCACACATATGTGTGCTGAATATTATGAACCAGTTTAGAGGGTCATGAAAACTAAAAACAACGAGTTTGTCCTTTTCCCGATTTCATAATCTGTTATATCTGAAATAATGCTTCTACTTGATAATAAAGAGAAATTAGAAGAAAATGAATTGGAAACTTATTCCAACTCAATACCACAAGAACAAAGACAATTTCTTATTGAAACTGTTACCAGAAGGTACTAATTTACCAAAATTAAAGTTTCCATTAAGTTCTTCTCTTTTTAAAGAGATGGTGAGGGAAATCATATCAATGATTCATTTGATTTTCGGTTATGTAAATGGCATTTCAGTAGATGATAGCTTTGAGAGCTTTCTAGGGTTCATCCTTAAAATTACTCAATATGTTAAATATGATTATGCTAAGTTTTTGTCTAATAGCATCCATGAACATCTAGTTCATTTTCAATAATGGAAATGCTTCAAATATCAATCATACTTAGTATATCTTATGTTGTGTCATCAATATATCCATTTTCAACATTTGACATTAAGGATAGTTGATTCACAAAAAAGGCCAGAGTTGGTGTTTGACTGGACTCAAAGACTAAAATATTGTGGCAAAAGGGATGGTTTTAAGGCATTTGTAGATAACTTCATGGTGACATCCTATACTCTGATTAACAATGAAACCCTCCCAAGGATGTGTCCTAAATGCAAATTTTTTCTTCAGCTAAGTTCAAAAGTGAAATATGGGGACTAGTACCTTTTTGAAAATTATATAGTCTAAAGGATTTATGGCTTAGAATTGAAACCTTACAAACTTCAAGTTTTCCTTACTACAAGGATTTTTGCATTGGAATATACTAGACAAAGGTTGAATTCAGATCAGATTCATTTTATTTCAAATAATCATAAAGCTTCTTTAATATTTCCAAGTGAAGTGTTCTCTTTTATAGTGAAAACTAGAGCAACATTCAATATTGTTGAAAATATGTTGAAGACTTCCACTTTGATGAGGATAAGTTTAGACAATATGATCCTTATCATTTAATTTCTAACATGATAACTTTAGTTGGCTATGCACCATATATTCACCATGAAGATGCAGGAACAAAGAGGTTAACAAATAAAGAGTCATGGACAAAAGTTCAACAAATTTTGCAAGGACGAGTTCTAATATCAACACAAAGTGGATGTTAGAATAATGTTGAAGTGTTCGTTTCACCATAGGCAATGCTACACCATTGCCACCCATCCATAGACATAAAGCCACCCCGAGCACCTTAACCTTTTGATAGAAAGAATGATTCCAGGAAGCCACACTATAACCAACAAATAATGAAGATAATGCATCTTCTCCAAGGGTAGCGCACAAGAGAAAATACTAGAAAGACTGAAAAAGAGAAAACTGTACAACTATAGCTGTTGCTACTCCTCCTACAAACTTGCACATTGTTTCTGGGTGACTGAGAGTGTGTGAGTGAATGAACAAAAGAGCCAAGACATCCTCTATTTATATTAATTTGTCCAATGACTTTTATGGCTGGGCCGACCTGACTTTCTGGTAATTATATTTTATGTTTATCTTTTTCTTGTGAAGTCGACTTGTCTTCCTGGAGGATAATACCTTAATATTATATATTTTGTTGAGACGACATGTCTTCTAGGGGTTTCACACATCTGTTTAGGGCTTTTCTTGCTTCCGAAATATTCTATTCTAGTCAAAGATTACATATGGAGGTTAATACCTCCCACAAATACCATAATATCAACACTCCCTCTTAGCTAGGGAGGTATTAATGGTCTCAAACACATCCATCCATATTCACATGGCATAGGTAAGACTCACATAGTATTGTAGACCATTCTACAGGTAGCATCATCATAGATCAAGTCACAAGTATCATCATCACTATCAACATCATCTAGTAGCAATCTGGCATCAAAACATATTGCCGTACTTATTCTTGGTATTCTTCTGTCATAGACAATATCACAATATCCTTGAGCCTCATTTAGCTATATTGATGATCCATCTCCACCACCATGTGTCTAGCACCTCGGGCCATTCTTGTCCCATGACAAGAATCGTGACCTCATCAAAGCCACATTCACCTCATAGTTGATCCTCTCATAGGATCACTCCATGAATGCATTTAGCTTGATGCTATCAGACACATGTGTCTAGCACATGTTGACTACATTTTCGATCAACGACACTTAATCGACAAAGCGTTGCCAGGCTCCCCCTCATTTTTGAATTTGCTTGCGCAATGTTTCGTCCACTCTCGTTAAAATTGACACAATGAACTTGGTGAAACTATTGTGGCTCTTGACCTATCACTCACGTGGCTTATTTTTCTTGCTCCTCGCATTCCTAAATAATGTCATATTTCGTATATTGATGCAATATATTTAGACTTTTATACATTCTACCTATGATCTACACTTCTCTTTCGAATCATGATATTATTTCATGAAGATCATATCACTTGAAATAAAACTTTATCTTCTTTCCATACCAAAAACTAATATTTATTATATAACATTTGCAACATGCCTTTTTTAAGTCATGAAGTCAACATCACTCCATACATACCATAACATTTGCAACATGCCTTTTGGAGAGTCATGAAGTCAACATCACTCCATACATACCATGCAAAGAAGTCAAAATATATATTATTATTTATGCCACGTTCCTTTTATAAAAAAGGTTGGTTATATTCAAAGTCTCATTCAATTGAAAACATATATTACAAAGAATTAATGGGTACATTGACAACAAACCATATGACCATTATGGATGTGCGGCAATGTCAAAGAGATTCACAATGTTGAGAAAGTTGCGAAGGTGATGACCGAAACCTAGAGCGTGTCCAAAACGCTGATGCAGTTGATTTTCAGAATAACAATGGTTCTAAAAAAAGGATTGTGTAGGCGATGAAAGGGCATGCAGTAAAGATTGCCCATGTATTGGTTACATTATTTTTATTAAAATGGAGTTGGTTCTTTAGTTCTGGTCATCGATAAAAGCCAAAACGAACTTAAAGAAAACGTAGAGCGGATATTTATCAAAATGATGGCTTCGCGAAATTAGCACGTCAATTTCAATGGACTTATGGATCTTTGAGGTCACTTTTGTATTTGCGTGAGTTTGCTATAATTTGTTTATGTTTTCATGGCTAACCAGTTTTTTCTCATGTGTACATGACTATCTTGAAGTTTCATTGATCATTGTTTAAGTATGTCTATTTTTTTTGTTAATTTTTCTTGTACTTGGCTATTCTCGTATGAATGAAGAAACTATCTTGGGTAGTTAGAGTTTCACTCAAGGTTCAGTCCAGTGCTTCGCAGAGAAAGCTCCAAGAAATCCGAAAAATATGTGACGATTTCATTAATAAAGCTTGTTATTTCATGACACTTTTAACAGATAAAAAATCAATCTTTTATTTCACTTAATATATAATCTTTTGACTCTTTGTTTGCATTTATAGTTTCTTTATTTCTTTAATAAGAATATTCTAAAGATAAATGAATAAACAAAGCTAATACCAAATTGATTTTTCATTATTTGTGGTTATGTTACTTCATTTATCTTTAGTCTGTTTTCATCATAGTTGTACATTATTTATCACCGACTTGTTATAACAATTATCACAATTTTGTTACTTACTTTATCCCTTGTTTTTTTTTATTAGTTTGTTAAATAATAACATTTCCTTTATCCTTATTTAATTACTCACTTTGTTATGCAACAAATGATACTTATTTGTTAGCATTAACATTTCTTTAATTTTTTCTTGTAAATATTGTATTTTTAAAATATTTTTTTCTAACTTTATTTACAAAACACAATAAACATTATAAAAGTTAAAAAGTATAAAAATCATAAAACTTATAAAACTAGACATTGAAAAGTACAAAGCAAAAGAAATTCATACTTGGGATTTAGGTTATAGGAGACTTAGTCTAGGGTCTAATGTGTTTTTTTTTTTTTTATGTTGGGGCTCTAAACCCAGGGTCATAATCCCGCTTAGCCCCATGAGAGGTCAAGTTGTTGGTTTTCATAACTTCTCAGTTCCGTCATCAACAACACATCGGGTCGTTCTTGTCCCATGACAAGAATTATGACCACATCAGAGCCACAAACACCTCATGGTGATCCTCTCATAGGATCACTCTGTGAATGCATTCAACTCTATGCTACTGGACATGTGGAATTGCACCTCAAGCACCTCGAGTCTTCAGTCCGTCGAAGACTACGTTGGGGCACATCTACTATGAATGCAGATGTTTCCTATCTCCCCTGGTCTGCAACCCAGTTCCTGTGGAGATAGAGTCGGCCCAATGCTTATTGGGGCTACTCACCTAGAATATCAGTATTGCCAATAACCCAAATTGCATCAACCAGTGATCTTGTACACAAAGCATAAAACAGAGTGATTTTAGGAGGAGAAGTTTCAAAAGAAGTCCCAGTTACAAAGGAAAAATGGATATTTTCAATGAGATGACCTCAAAGAAAAATATGTCCAAGCATACTAAAGAAAGTTTATTCTCTCAATTTATTTATGAAGGACCTGCTCCACCAAGGGTACTGTCAATAATTAATTATGAAAATGAGACTTTGTGTATGGAAATTCTACAACCTAAAGTTGATAAGCCTGAAAATGATATCCAATCACATGAATATGAAACTACTAAAATGAAATTTGCTTTAAATCAGATGCCACTAGAGGACAAGATAGAATGGCACAATCAGACAAGAAATACAGTGTCCAGGGATCTGTGCAAGCAACATTCAACTTAAGAAGGTTGAGAATGCAAAATAACATACTGGAAAATCAATTGAAGATTGAAAAAAGTACAAACAAAGCTCGCTAAGTATCAATCAACGACTCAGAGAAAAATCTCATTGCTTTGGGACAAGCTATAGGAGATAAATATGGGATTTCATCTCTAATAGATGAAAAAGATAAAGAAATTAAACTTCTTAGAGGAAAGTTGAATTTACCAGTGTCAAATCATGTTCAGACAAAAGAAATTATTGAAGTGGAGAAAGAGAAAGATCGATTGAAAAATCAAGTAAAGACACTGTCAGATCAAACCATCCAATTAGGACAAATTATCGATAGAATCAATAAAGAAAAATAAGTTGCTTTATAAAAAAAATTAACTCTCAAAACTATAGTGCTAGATGTTGAGATGCTTAGAGAAGGTTCAAAAGCAAAGTAAGATGAAATTAGTAGTAGTACAAAAAGAGATTAAACTTGTTGAAATAAATGTTCAGTGGAAATAATCATAAATAACAGAGATGCAAGCACATATTGATAAACACAATGCACTTCTAGAAACTACACATACTAGCCTAGATGTAAAAGATAAAATTATAAAAGAGGCAAATCAAAGAATTGCAGAGTTTGAAAATTTGCAAAAAGAATTCAATAAAAGACTCTCTGCAAGGAAGTATCTGATTGGAGCAAAAAATGATGTTTAGGATAAAATCAAGCAGATCATCCAAAACTTCAGAACTCGTTTTAGCATGCTTCAAGAAACAAAAGAACTTGAAAGATTAGTGAAAATTCAAGTTTCAAAGGCTTGGGAATGTCTTGGTGATAAAGTTCAGATTGTTGAGGAAGTTATAAAATTATTGAATAACAAAACTCATAATGATTTAGAAGCCCTTGGAATCAAGGACATAACTACATTCATTATGAAAACAAGCACAAATCATACTAAACACATCTTAATAATGGTAGCTCAAAGCAAATGTAATGTTGTGATGTAGTTTGGTTAAGAATTCAGAGGGAAATTCACATAAGCATTTGAGCTTGGATTTCCACTCCCATGGAACCAAAACAAGGTGTTTTATAGTGTCCAATTATATGAAGAATTGCGTGATAAGGAAAACAATAATCATGAGCAATTTGTTGATGTTAATGGTCCAATTAAAGGTGTACTTATTGTGAAAGACTTTTCAAATATTTCATGTTGCTTTGCACAATTACCCATCTACAACGAAATCTACCTCTAGCATCATAAAATCTTTATATGGAATTGGATATTGCAACAAGGAGGATGTTAGAGTTCAAAATACTAGAAGGGGTTGAATGGCAACAAATTGCTAAATTAAGAAATAAAGTTTCATTATTAGTTACCACGTCAACAACACCTACCACATCAACCCCTGCATCCACTTCAACAATAACACCTCAACAAAAGAAGAAGAAGAACACGTAACAAGGTCTATCACTCCAAACATCCTAACTGCTTCAAGCATAAAGATATGGAAAATAATGGTTTTTCCAAATATATTGGGTTCTGATTTTCCCAATCTTGTTTAAATTTGCAAACCATTACAAAGGCAATTAGCAGAAAGGAGAGAAAAGGAGGAAAACAAGATTGAAGACGATATCGTTACCAAACTGAGAAATGAACTTTCTTTAGCAGTCTTCTCCATCACTCAACTTTAGAGTATTTATGTTACTTTCATCTTTTTTCATGGAGGATTCATTCCTCGTTTGATCAACAATTTTAATTTTATCTTTTATATGAAATTTCAAAGACTCATTTGTGAGAATCTTATGAAATCTACTCTCAAATGAATTTTTGTTATTATCAATGTTTTAATACAATATTTTAATACAATAGTATGGTTTTTGTGAACTTATTCATTTCTTGATTTTTGCAAATTCTTACTATTACTATTATATTCATATTCTTAATTTCTCTCTTTCATTTTCATACTTACAATATTTATTATTAAAATATCATGAATTTGGGAATGTTATGAATATAATATAGAATATTTTTTTAAATGTATTTTTCTTTATTTATTTTGAAGAATCAGTGCCATCTTGTATTTGTGAAACACACCTAATTAAGGATATTTGTTATCTTCAAAAAACTTTTATGGTTCGTATTATTTTATTTTCTTTAATTTGTCTTGAAAACTAATTAAATAGTGATATGGTGTCCTTATTGAATATGAATGCATGATTGTTTTAGTAACTCAAAATCAAAATCTCCACTTTGAAGGTTAACTCATCTGGCTTTTCGAATCTTTCAACAAATCTAAAACAGGGAGGATATTTTCCTCCATAGGGTGCCTTGGCCACGTTCTTTTCTCAAGAACAACCTGAGGAACAACAGATGGCGCACATAATCCAAAAACAGGTCATGTATATATACATACGTGTGAGAGTGTGTCAAAACATAGTGTTTTTGCATCATGTATTTGTATCTTCCAAAAATGCACACATAACTCCATTGCTACACAAAAATGGAGGCATATTGCCCACTACAAACAACACTACTATGGTGGGGGTATCCCATCTAGAGGTTTTACGTCCCCTAGCAGTGGATCCTTTTCAGTTTCACCTCTTACCAAATCTCTAGAAATCTTTCCAGCTCAAGATGTTTTCTGAAGGAATGGGCTCCACTCTATTGCTATCTTGGTTCATGCATCAACAAAACGATCCTCCATAGCAACCCATCCATCCTCAAGGTTTCCGTCCAACAACAAATCAAATTAGCAATGGACCTCTACTAGCAACCCCACCATGTCCACATCCAACCTCTCTCACTGCTACAAGTCCCTCGCCCAACTCCCTCATCCTCCCTTAGCCGTCCATTATATAATCATGGCTAGTGGTGCCTGTAGCAGTGGTACTACTCTAGCGGGCTTCACCGACCCAACATCTGCGCACACACACACAAATCATCAATGACATAACCAAAGTATAGACATCTAGACATATACATGTATGTTTGTATAAAATAAATTCACAAATAAAAAACCACTCACCCATAGGTCCCCAACCATCTGATCCGGATTATACATATGTATATATACATATGTATGCGTATGTGTCAAAAACCACTCACCCATAGGTCCCCAACCATCTGATCCCATGGGGTAGTATTGTTCCTTTACCGCATCCATAAAAAAATCCCAAGTGGGCTCGGCTCCGTATATTTCAGACTCCTCTGTGGAACTCTGCTCCCAGTAAGTTTCCCACCAATGTTTGACATGGGGGAGAGCCTTAAGAAGTGCGAAGGTGATATTTTCCTTATCAGAAAAATTATGAACAGAGAAATAACCTTCTAGCAGATTTAACCATTTATCTAGGGCATCTGCATCTATTTGACCTTCAAATACAGGAATATCAAAATTAACCTGTACCTTGAAAGGCGAGGTGCCTCCAAAGTGGCTGCTTGATGAAGATGCGCCTGATGCTATCGGTAGGCATTGAAGGATGTGGGAAAAATTCTCCATCATTTCGTCCCTCTGTCGCGTGAGAGCTTGCTCAAGCAACAGATTGATAGGATCGTCTGCTCCGTCGTTTTTCTTTTCTTCCGCCATTGAGGGTTTCTTGGGTGTGCGAGAGCGATTGTCTTCAAGAGAGACAAGATCGAGACCCAACTTGCTATACTCGGACCTCATCGGGGACATGCACTGAAAAAACGATCAAGAGCAGCCTGCTCTGATACCACTGATCCAGATTATTTTCGGCACGAAATGAGAGCGGAGATATAATAAAGAAATGTACAGAGATATTGCAGATATTCAATAATATAACAGAAATGCATCAGAGACGCAACCATAGACACAGATATACAGTAATACACGATTTCTATTAATCAGAGAAATGTACAGAGACTGTAAAAATACAGAGTGAAAGACTCGCTAGAATGGTGGCAGCTTATCTCTGAGAAGAGATGTGACGGCTACTCGTATTCGCAAGAAGATGATTACAATGAGGCTCTGAAGGCCCTTTTACAATAAATGGGAATTCCAAAAGTCTTGGACATCCAAAAACCTAACCCTAGGAGATGAAGCGCCAAAAGTCATGTGGGCCCCGTTTGGGTAAGTGAGTACATCAACTTCCCGGGGTCGTAACTTTTGCATACCATCTCCGTTTTAGGCGTGTGATAGCTCGTTGGAAAGGTATCGTCGAGGAGATTCATTTTGGGGGCTCAATCATGCCTTAGGCTATCATTGAGAACCTCGATCTCGAAAAACCTTCATTTGGACCCTCAAAATGGCCCCGGAAGTTAAAACCTGCTAAAAATAGTAAATTGCCAAAATTGCCAGAAACATGTTTTGGGCCAGTTGGAGAAGGTGGGTGGCCATCGATATCCACCTGGATCACCATCCCTTAGGGGCATTGACACTTCTGGTTCGCTTCAAAAGTCAATCGTAGTGTAAGAGTACTCCTCCAACACCACGATTTGATGTTGTGATGTAACTAAGTAATCTGCATTGAACACCTTGCCCACTAGGCCACCATCGAGCTGCATCATCAACTCCTCCCATCATGCCATCTGTAGTTCTCTCACTAGGCCTGACCTAATGGAATATTGAGGTCTTATAGAGGGTACGTGCTTGAAGAACAAGGCACATATCAATGTGCCAAAGGAAAATGCACCTCTTCTCTACTCATGCCATCAAGTCAAATGAGCCCAAAAAACACCCAATAATATACGTACCCATGCATATCGAGTGTTTTCTACCACTATATTAACCAACCTCATCTAGCCACCCAATAACTTGTGGAGCATGAACGTCCCACTCCATCAACCTTTTGGGTATTCTCTTAGCGTTTGCATTATATAAAGACTCACAATGATGTTGTCCCCCTTAGTAGGGGTCATGGGTTGGTCATCTTTCCCCTGATAGGGAGCCTAGCTAGGAAGCAAATGTTTGGGAGGGTAAAATCCAATCAATACCCTTGTATCTCAGAACAATCCTCAAGATTCCACGTATTAACTAAGCTCTCCATGAGTCCCACACCTATCCGCATCAAGAGGCACTAAAAGTAATTCAATAGAATGTAATTCATTAATATTCTTTGCATTTGTAGATCTACCCTCACTTGGATTATTAAACCCTTTTGCTTTTGCTCCCTCTAGTAGATAGACATCTCACAAACCTTTCCAAACACACCAAAGGTATCACACTATTTTTCCATCCTCTATCACATTATTCTATGAAAATTTCACCTTGAAAAATGTGTCATGATGCACCTACCAAGTTATAGGTGCACATGACTTTCTCACACGAGTGGTACACTCGTTAGACACACAATGTTGCAATTGTTCCATGAACAATGACACTGCATCGTGCACATGTCCATGGAACAATGATGTGATTATATTGCATGAATGAGAGTGTCATGTAGCGTGCGATTATGGGTCTGTTGAAGAACCATATGTGTGGTTTTGCATATTTGTCCTTAGTGACTCACATGACTTGAAAAAATAAATTTAAAAAAAAACCCTAAAATTGTTTTGTATAGGCTAGAAAACCCAAAAAACATAAATTAAACAACTAAAAATGACAAGGATGAGAAGACCATCCTGGAAGTCGCAAAATTAAATTTTGTCAATTTAAACTTTCATAATCAATGCTGGAAGATTTAAGTGAATGTAACTCCACTCAAAATTTGCACCAAACAAGTGAATATTGAAATTTGCGTGAAGCCCTATTTATAAGTTTTGACATAATTCTTCTTTTTCCCTATATAGGAACTCCCTAGCTCCATTTTTTGCGACATTTGCACCATTGGATTCATTTTCTTAAGCACTCTCATGCCATGGTATTTGTTTCATGCATGCAATACTTTTTTCAGGAGCCAATTTTCCACCATTTTTCAAAGGTATCACCACCCCTTTCAAGTACTTCTTCAAACTGGGATTTAGACATCATATTTCCCTTCACCTATGTTACATTAAACCATTTTGGTGCCCCTCGAGTTTACCGTAGGGCCTTCCCACCTTGGTTATTACCTTACCATTTTGAGTTGCATCCTAACTTGCAAGGAACTAATACTCCACCTTCATGGATTTCCCTTGTTTAGTGCTCATTTGCATCCTAGCACCTACGCTGCTACATCCTCATTAGGATTGAGAGTTTTTATCACTATAATAATTTTCTCTTCTCATATTGTTAGATTTTCCCCGAGACTCTTGAGTGGTTCTTGTTGGTTTTTTTGCTATGCTTCTCCTCGTGCCATTGAATTCTCACTTCATTCATGTGTTGAAACCTATACACATTTTTGCGACCATTCACCCTTTTTCCAAGACACCCTCCCATGGTTCCCCAGTCTTAGTTTCCTTCATCTTCTATTGCATTCCTTGCACAATACTCAAAACCACTTGGTTTCATTTTAGCCCTTGTCTCCTTGCATACAACACATACAAATTCTTTTATTCTTTGTTAAAGATGACACACAAAAATATCAACAAAACATCAAAAATCCAAAATGGAGGAAGAGTTGATTTGATATCACCATTTATTTTCCTTTCATTCTTGCATTATCTCTTTCATATTATGGCAACATTCACGTTACCCTTGATTGAAGCATCTTTACAAAGTCAGGGATGCCCTTGGTTATTAGTGTTCAGTGATCACTTTCATCGCCTTCACACCAATTGATGTTATCACTGTGGCTTTCAAGATTTACCATCACTTATACTTTTCTTTGTACTCAATACCTTGATCCTAGAGTCCTACATTTGCATCACTATGGCATTACATCTGTGGTCCATAGTGTGTTTGTAGTTCAACCCCTCCTCTTAATACCCTGATTATACCTTGTAGCATCTCTTTGTTCCATTAATGGTCATTCCCCAAGTCAACTTATTTTTTATGCTTTGTCAAAGGAAGTATTGAGTCTCCTCATTGACTAGCTCATCTACTTATATCAAAACATCAGTTTGTTACATTTTTCAACTTGATCTACGCCTCATTCCAATTTCTAAGGGTTCCTTGATCCTTTTTCCCAACAAATCTTTCTCCATTAACACCAATTCATTTACTTTAGGGGTCTGATTTTGAGGCTTCAGTACCTTGGTACCCATTATCATTATCAATGGATGACCTCATATATGGTAAGGACTTTCCTTATAAATCTCTAACCATATGGTTTCTCCCATGTTTGACCTTAACCCATTATTGCATCACAGATATTTGTACACATTGACAATACAAGTTTTCCACATCTAGTTGAAGACCTTGACATGTATGGTCCTACTGAGCAATTGATCCGAGCCATCAAAGTGAGCTTCCCTCCAGGTGGCTCTCATGTTCTAACCCTACTTTCCAGTGGGACTACTTTTACTATAGTCATTTGCCCCCTCTAGGCAACATTGTTCCCTCACATGTATAAACAAAAGCAACATTCATTTCCAAACATACTATGATCTAGCTCCTCTATCCATGATCCTATATTGTAATTTTCCTTAACAATTTTACTAGCATGGGAATGCACACCTTGTTTGTATGTACACACACACACACACACATCACCTCATCATCGTTTGTTTTGTAGGTGGCCTTCATTATCTCTTAATTGGAATTCCTTCCTCTATGACCATCTCTCTCTCTCTCTCTCTCTCTACAACATATAGGTAAGATACATGTGATGTTTTTTAGCTATACAAGATGCTCCTCACCTTACACATCTAGAGGCAACTCTTATCACCCTAGTTTTTCTCACCTACAACATTTAAGTGGTTGTATAAAAAAACATCACAAATCTACATAACTCACATAATCTAGACAAATACATGATCTACACAATATTTATACACCACCAAGCAAAGTCAAAATATAATTTGACCATTTCCAAGATCACGCGACTGTACCACCTCAATTTGTGTTCCCAGCTTGTTGTCTCATTTTCTGTGCATGTATGAACTGGTACAACAGAAAAACCAATAGTATGACCTTGGTTTTTGTGCCTAGATCTGCTGCAAGTACAATATGGCCCCTGTACGGATTTTCCAACAATAAATGTGCCTAGAAATCTGTGTCTAACACAACCTTGATTTCTACACACTTTCTCTTCTTGTACGACCAACAATAAATTCTTGTACATCCCTCCTTTAAATGTTGTACTCTCTATAATAAATGCTGACTTTCTCCTTGGGATGCATGTTACCCTCTCCTTGGGATACATTCCAATCCTCCTTGCTACTCCTTTTTTTCCTTTCAGCTCAAACTCTCTTGGAAAATGTGTCTCTTCACATTCCCCCTCGATCTCTCCTTGAAAAGTGTGCCTCCTCTCTCTCAAATGATCCTTTTATTTACTCATTAATGAGTAAATGCCCTAACCCTAGATCTCAATGGCTGAGATTAGATCTTGCTCCACAAGATCAACGAAGGCGACTTAATCTTTCGTTGAGTTCACCTAAATCACTTAAGTGACCTAAAATTTATAAAGTCACTTTTACTCATTAAATAATAAAAGACCCCTCTTAACTTTATAAAATCACTTTATAAATTTAAGTCACTAGAGAGAGACTTTTGCTCAGTCACTTCCGAATGTTGGGCACCTCCAATGCAAAAGTACCTCCAAGCTACAAAAAGTAACACTCCCTCTTAGCAAGGGAGGTACTTCTGGAACCTCCACCAGAATTTGTCTCTAATCCCATCATCTCATCTGTTGTTGTAGTTGCTCCCTCTGAACTAGAAGCCTCCGCTCCCTCTGAACTTGAAGCCCCCTCAGCTACCTGCACTGAACTCTGATACATAGATCTGTCCATCCAAGACATGCTCCTAAGAGTCTCCTCACTCTCATGAGAATATAAGTATGTCACCTCATACCACCTAAGTCCTTTGAGAGTACTGGAAGAGGCCCGAGTCCCCGATATCAACTCATTCTTCTGAACAACCTGCTCACTTTCTGACATTGATATAGATTCTGAATCCAAGAATCCACTGGATCCAACGACAGGTCATCTTAGCAACCTGTATAATCTCTCATGTTGGACACCAAGTAATACAAATGTGTCCGGAGTAGCTCCCTCTAGATACAAAAACACTTGTCCATGGAAGAATACAACTCCACATCCCCAAAGCTAACATCGAGAGCAAATTTATTGACAGCTCTAGAACAAACAACCTCCAAAAAACCTCTTAACTCTAGCTGAAATCTCACACATCCAACCCATTTTACTACATGTCTGGTGCTAGACCCATAACCCACATAGTAGTTTGAGTCTATCTCTAAAAAACTAAGGAATACAACCTCATTCCTGTCATATGCCGAGATACACCACTATCCACGAACCACACTCCAGTGTCCCTAAACATTGCACTACCACTGTCTGAAAGACCAGTCATCAAAGAAAATTCCTTCTCAAACTTCTGAGTAGACTTAACAACCTCAGTTGATGATGATACCTCTGGTTCCTTCTTATTCTTCTTCGTGTTTGGACATTGACTAACATGGTGGCTTGTCTTATGACATGCAAAACAATTCACTTTGTTCATGTCCTTCTTCTTGTCTTTGCTCTTTCCCACAAGAGCAACAGTCTCCTCGTCTACACCACCCTTTGCCTTCTCCCAACAAGAACACTCCCGGATCTCCTCTTGAGTAAAGTCATCTCATAGTTTGCTCCAATCTGGGAGCTTCTCTCTCCCCACCACACACTTCACCTAAACATCCCACTATTTGGTGAAGCCCTTGAGGGATATGCGCACCAACTTTGAGTCTGGAATAGTCTCACTACAACTACCAACTCATCCTTCACCTGTCTAAGCTTGATGAGATAGGAGGCCACACTCTCTCCCTTGGCCATCCTAGTGTTGTGGAGCTTGTCCCTAAGGGCTCGTCTTCTTGTTCTCGTACAATCCTTTCAGTGCATCCCACATTTCCTTTGTTGTCAGCTTCTCAACCAAATGTGGAGTCGGGTGGTCTCTTACTCCGTTTAAGATTATCCTCTGTGCCCTAGCTTCATTCACCTCATGGAGGTCTAGGGCAGTGGGATTTGACAAAGGTACTGTCACGGTGGTACTCACAAGCACCCGCAACTTGTTCTCCCCGTACAATCCTTTCAGTGCATCCCACATTTCCTTGGTTGTCAGCTTCTCAGCCAAATGTGGAACTAGGTGGTCTCTTACTCCATCTAAGTTTATCCTATGTGCCCTAGCTTCCTTCACCTCATGGAGGTCTAGGGAAATGGGATTTGATGAAGGTACTGTCATGGTGGTACTCACAAACACCCACAACTTGTTCTCCCCGAGAACAACTACAATCCTTACCTTCTACTACAGGTAGTTGGAGATCCCCTCCAAACTATCCTCATATCCGAGACTAGAAGTCATCCTTGTTCAACTGACAAAGACCCTTTCTTTCCCTTCTTCTTCCAAGCAAAAAACCCCCTGTAAAATCACTATTATCCAAGTGCCAAACTCTATCCACTGAACCTCAAAGCCCAAACTTTGATACCATGTTGAATTTTACTAGACAAACACTTAGTCAATAATAAGATTTCAACCTCTAATGGTCATTCACCAATAATCCAAGTTAACACATGCATTCAATTGGAACTATGAGCAGAAATACAAATGATTAAGCAATCTGAAAATAAACAGCGGAAATAAATGAACAATAGAAAACATTCAAGTACACATTTGACACAAAGATTTCTAGGCAATGCCCCTGGAAAAACCCTGAAGGGAAAACCAACCAAGGAGAGATTGTTTTATTGAGCTCACAGGAAATTTATGAGCTTACAACAACAATAAATTTTCCAGCATTAATGACTATACTTATCTCACAAATCTGCCCAACACCACCTTGATTTGTGTGCCCATCTTGTTGTCTCATTTTATGTGCCTCTACAGACTAGTACAATAGAAAAACCAGTAGTATGACCTCGATTTATGTGCCCATATCTGCTACAAGTACAATACGATCCCTGTACGAATTTTCTAGCAACAAATGTTCCTAGAAATTCGTGTATAACACAACCTCGAGTTTTGCACACTTTCTCTTGTTGTACGACCAACAATTAATGCTTGTACGACCCTCCTTTAAATGTTGTATGGACTGCAATAAATGTTGAATTTCTCCTTGGGATGCATACTACCCTCTCCTTGGGATGCGTGCCAATCCTCCTTGCTACTCCCATTTTTCCTTTCAGCTCAAAATCTCTTGGAAAATGTGTCTCTTCACATTCCCCCTCAATATCTCCTTCAAAAGTGCACCCCTCCTCTCTCAAATTCTCATTTTATTTACTCATTAAGTAATTGCCTTAACCCTAGATCTCAATGGCTGAGATTAGATCTTGCTCCACAAGATCAACGGACGTAACTTAATCTTTCGTTGAGTTCATTTAAATAACTTAAGTGACCCAAACTTTATAAAGTCATTTTTACTCATTAAATAATAAAAGACCCCACTTAACTTTATAAAATCACTTTACAAAGTCAAGTCACTAGAGAGAGACTTTTGCTCGGTCACTTCTGCATGTTAGGCACCGCCAATGCAAAAGTACCTCAAATCTACAAAAACTAACAGAAATGGCCATGAACACCTTGAAGCAGTGAGGTGATTGCATACAAGCCTACCTATGTCTTCCATCTCATTAAGACTTGATCCTTTGGCCCTTCTTTTGGTCTAATCAAGGACATGAGTGCCCATGACTAAAGGAGGAGCATTCACATCGGAACTATTTCATATTGAAGGTTCAGTTTTGCTTATAAATTGAAGCCATGGGTATGCATTTGAAAAAAAAATTGAAAGCAAGGTTAGGCTAGAGAATAGTGCCAAAGAGTGAGGAGTACATTGCTTCCACTCACTTATCTCTTATTTGATTATGCTCATGTTGTTCATTTTTTACCAAAGTGATCATTCACAAGGGGAGATGTTGCCAAAATTCATCCAAGATTGAGATTGAATCTTATCAAAGGTTAAACTGACTCTCCCATTGAAAAGACTAGAGCTCACTTGTTGCAAGCTCTCCGCCCGTGTGATATAGTGTATGTTCTATTTATTTTTCCATTGGAATAAATTAGTTGTTACTCTTTCCCCCAAAATATGTTGTTTAATTGTGATTTAAATCACTAAATCCTCTGTTTAATGTTTTTGTAGCTATCATACATGCTACATGATAGTGTAGCTAGTTATATTCTATCCCTTTGCCCTTCATTCTATATTCCTAGCTCTAACAACAAGCTATGAAAGGGTTTCCAATACTCCCATGCACAAAACCCCCATAGCAACATAAACATCCACCATTAGGTCTAGGATCTATCATACCCATACTCAAATCTCAAGGTAGTGGAGGTGATACTTTCTACTCTTGGAACCGAGATTCTACCAAGGTTTCGCTTAAGGAAGGTAGATTACTGGGAGAACATACTAAGGGTAGTCAACTCTATGTATGTTTCCTTGTAATCAAAGAGACAATGTGGTAAGGAAGTGACAAGTTTTTTACCTTCTCATTGAACCCTACAAGTTTTTGACCTTCCCATTGAACCCTACTATTATAAGATTAAAATTGAAATATGTATGTCTATCCTAAGCTCTGACTTGGGTGGTGTTTCAACCTAAGTGTATTTAATGAAAAATGTCACACTTATGTGACATTGAGAGACATACTTACAAGGTCCATTTTGTATAATTAAAAAATCGTATTCAAATGCAAATCATCCCCTACATATGCTTAAATTTTTTTTTTGTTCTCACCCAATTTGGTATTAGAATGACTTCACATTTTTCAATAATTAATTCAGTTAGTCCTAATCCACCCCAGTAGTTCAAGATAAACATTTTGATAAGTTAAAAAAAATTGTGTTCCACTTTTGAAATTGTTGGCTGGTCATGTCAAATAGAAGAGTATCCCACAATAAACAATAATGATGAGTATATACATCATCACTAAACCCTTTTTATAATAACAATAATTAAAAAACCTTAAAAGAGCATAGCTAAACAAACGTGCTAAAACTTTGTTGTGTCACTATATAAAAATTTATTAGATCATCGTCTTACATTTTAATGTTATTGTGTTCACCTAAAATTTTCATTTGGGATATTACTAACATTTAAACTACTTCCTTAATTAGACTTATATTTCATAAACTTGCCTACTTTTGTAAGTGATGTTGAAAAATTAGACTTATATTTCATAAACTTGCCTAAAAAATCTTCCACACAAAAAAAACTAGTGTAATTCGTGATGGTTAAGCGAACATTGGACCAAGGATTTTATGGTTTGAAATGATGTCCACATGTTTGGGAATTCTTCAGTATAAATTTAAGGAATAAGGAGTTGACCTGTGTCCAATAACTATGGATTGTTTTGAAGACTTGCAACATGCTCATTCTACCATTTTACACCATCTTCCTAGTTAATTAAACAAAATTTCATTTTAGTCATGAATACAATGTCGGGGTTATCCCTCGTGATAGTAAACCTATTCAAATAAATTTTAGTGCACTTTTTTACTCGTAAATCCAATATCATCGCCTAGTATACATGGATTTAACAATTTCAAGTTTATTATATATTTAATATGTCATCAAGTATCTCGAAATCGTAAAGCTAAGGTTTCGCTGCCTAGCTTGGTGTTCATGCATGTGCCTCACGACAATATTGGATATACTCTAATTCCCTCCATGCTCTTTGACCCAAACTAAGTGAAACCAACTCAAGAAAATGCAATAATCAATGAAAATCTAAACTCTCTTTTTCCTTCCACAAAGTTTAACTTCTCAAAAAAAACGAAAAAACAAAAGATCAAAAATTCTAAAGAGAAAAGAGCCTCTCCTTCCTTTTATCAACCTCTCCTCGTCTACCCTCTTTTCATCTCATTCATTACTTTACATTTTTATTATTTTTTACATCACTCCCCCACTAACTTAAATTTAACGACATAACCCTTTCCTTTATGCACTCTGATTTTTCCTTTAGCTACATTTTTATTTCTCTCCTAACTTTCTTATTAAAACCTTTAATTTAATTAATGTGCATATGTAGTCATAGGTTCAAATAAATTATTTGGCAAGGTGTTTTTCATTTGCCTTGCCGTTCATGATTTTTCCTTTACCTACATTTTCATTTCCTCTCTTAACTTTCTTATTAATACCTTTAAGTAATGTGCATAGCTGGCCATAGGCTCAAGGACATTGTTTGCCAAGGTGTTTTTCATAATAAGAAGTTGTCCCTCACCTACAAAAGTTAGTTGCATACCTTAACCCCCATGTTACCTTACCCTCTAAAATCAACGTAATCATATGTTTAAGTAGAATGTTTAACTCGTGGTTTATTACATAATTTTGGGCATGCAATGCTTTCGTAAAAAGAATGAGTACGCCATGACCTGGTTGACTGGATTGCTACATGTATAGAAAGACCAAGGTCAAGTTTTCTAAGTGACCATTCTAAAGGAGCCCCTTCACCCTATAATCCAACCGAACTCCATTTTACATCTCACACTTTTTTTTAACTATTAGGGGTGGGTGATGACTCCACCACCATTCAATACACTAAGAAGAAAGTCGATATTCCCTTTGCTCTTTTGCACACTATCGATGCCACTTACATGCAATAATATCTCCCAACAACCAATATTCCTTTGGTCACCATTGTTTTCCTACTAGCCCACTACATGTTCATATGGATGATCAACTAGGCAAACTCACTCACCTTGCAAACACTCGTGAACACCATATCAAATAACACTACCCCAACAATTAAAACACATCGATAACACTAGATATTTATTTGAGTAAAATGTACCATTACCTCAAGGCCCCCAAGGACCACAATCCCCCAAAAACTCAATGTCAGCAAACAATGTATAGTCACATTTAACTTTGCAAATTAGCACATTCAAAATCATAGATCATTAAACCATAATTAATTCTATACATATAACAAGTGTTTTCAACCCCAATCAACCAATGGTTAATTCCAAATCATAATTACTATGGATCCTATTGCTCCCTTGATTCTCATGGTTTGCTAATTGTTTCTTGTCAGGTTAATCATTCTCCTACATTCTACAAATCCATGCATGCCTTTTTCTGACAATTGGTTTTATTCTTCTTGCTTTTTGTAATTTTTTCTCAGACTAATGTCCATGATGACTATTTATGTTCATCATGTCTCTCATCTACAAAAATAACTTTCCAAATCCCTATAACCAAGCTATTATACCATTAAAAAACCCTCGTATATAAAACAATATTGCAAAGGGTGGACCAAAAAATTGATAAGAGTTCGAGGAATGCATTGCAATGCCTCCCATAGTTTTGATTTCTCTACAATGGCATCATTTTCCTTCGCCTATCCAGATCTTATAGCTAGGGCATGAACAATTGGGACGAGCTTGAAAACTATGTGAGTGCAAATTGTAGGCACAAATATGAATGGATTTGAACTAAATAAATAATAATAATAATCTAATTTTAAGGTCACGACCAAGCGAGACACCAAATTAGTGTATGAGAACCCCTTGTTTGTGGGACAAGCGACCCCCTCCGCACAATTATTTGACTTCTAAATTCTACAGAGGTGTACATACCCTACCCCCCTCTATGGAGGTGTACATACCCTACCCCCATGTGGATTTGAACTTGTGACCTCCTAAGAGGAAACACATGTTTTTAACCATTAGGCCAAATCATATCCAATGCAATGTGGTGCTCTCTCAACACACTTGGCTAAATCCTTTAAACACTATCTATCCCAATCCCTCTCGACAAACTTATATTTAGACTTATATTTCATAAACTTGCCCAAAAAAGTAAGTGAAGAAAAAAAACATTTAAATTTTATGCACACCAAAATATGAGTAGACATATTTCGACAAATTTTCAATGTAATTCTCCCCAAATGGGGTGTCTGATGTGACTCTCGAGGGGGTAGCATGTGGACCGAAGGATCGGTTCACGTGTCCACATGCATCCACCTCCCAGAACATTTAATCAAGCTCTTTCCCAACTTGTCGAAGCATATTTAGCCCACTCACTTCTGCGCTGTGGCGATTATGGAAGGGAAAGAGTCTCGCCCACTCTACAAAGGTTTCATCAAGAGCAGATGCAGCCCCTAGAATGACGAGCTTCGTTCTTCTTTACTTTCTAACTGTCCGTTTTACCATGTTTTGGTCTTGTAATAGCTTAGTTGCTCTGACCCTTGACATTACTATGGACATTTTAAGAATATCTAGTCTCAGATTAATATGCCGACCTAGTTTCCTTTTGGGTAGGTCGACAAGCCCTCTACCCAGCCATTTTTTTGAGAAAAATTGCTCAAGTCATTTCCACAGGCCATGAATCTCTATACATTATGTCTTTTTATTTAATATTAAGAAAACAAAGTCTTGCTCACAAAAAAACAATTCAATGTAATTCATGATGCTTAAGCAAACATCGGACCAAGGATAATGTCATGCATTCATTCAATCGCTGCAAAGCACAAACATTGGTTTTCTCAAAATCAAGAAGTTGTGAGAATGCAAGACATCAATTCAAGGTGTTTTTCTAATTAAAAAGTTGAGAATGTTGATATTATGGTAGCTGCAAGAGGTGTTAACCTCCATATGTAACCTTTGACTAGAATAGAATATTTCAAAAGCAAGAGAAACCCTAAACAGATGTGTGAAAACCCTAGAAGACAAGTCGACTCAGTAGAATATATAATATTAAGGTATTATCCTCCAGAAAGACCAGTCAACTCCACAGCAAAAAGATAAACAAAAAATATAATTACTAAAAAGTTAGGTCGGCCCAACCAGAAAAGTCACTGGACATATTAATATAAATATAGGACGTCTTGGCTCATTTGTTCACTCACTCTCACCTAAAAAACTAGAAACAATGCGTAAGTTTGGAGGAGGAGCAACAATAGTTGCAGCTGGACAGTTTTCTCTTGTTCAGTCTTTTTGGTATCTTTATCTTATGCGCTACCTTTGGAGAAGGTGCGCTCTCTCTCTCTTGGTCATCTATGGGTTATGGTGTGGCTTCCCAGAATCATTCTTTTTGTCAAAAGGTTAAGGTGTTCGGGGGTGGCTTTATGCCTATGGATGGGTGACAATTGTGTAGAATTGTCTATGATGAAACGAGCACATCTACATTATTCTAACAGGTTATGGGCCAACACCACCTTCAGAACAATCTAAATACTGGAAGGTAGATCTGCATCTCTCTATCAACCCAGTTGCAGTGAAAGTTTTTGTGAAGTATTGAGACTAATTTTTGGTTATCCTAGTGCGTCCTAACTGAGCGCACCTATTGGTGCTGTCAGATTGCAATTTTGACAAGTTTGAATTTTTAGGGTTTCTACCCTTGCCGCTGTAGTTGCCACTGCAGTTTGTCGCTGCACAATTTTCCTTGTCAAGATTTTTGAGCAATATATATTGGAGGATGTTGAGGTTAATCTTACACTATATCAATGTGCCCTATCCTAGTGCACCTACTGGTGCTCTCAGATTGTTGATCAGTCAAGTTGAAGTTGTTGTTGCTGCTAGATAGTGCCACTGCTTACCGCTGCTGCCGGAGGTATGTACTTGTATATGTTTAAACTGTATCATTATCTTAAGGGTGTTTTTGCAAGAGAAAGGATTTTTTTCCAAGCAACAATCGTAGATCCAGAGGGAGGAACATCATACTCCAGGTTTGATTGTTTTGATATGTCTCTAGCTGTTATGGCATTATTGTGATCTTATGAAAATATAGTTATATTTTTTATCTATTGAAGTTTTGATTATAATACTAACCTATGGTCAAAGTTAAAGCTATTAGATGACTTTTGTAACACACCCACGACGGGGCATAAAAAGTTTCGCTTTTCTTAAAGGACAGATTCTCCATCCATGGTTTCTAATTTGGGAAGTCGAGTAACCAGTCTGACCTCCCGGTCAAGGATCTCCGATTCTGAAGCCAACAACTCTCTAAGACCCTGATGGTCTCGCTCTATAATTAAACGCAGACCCTTTTGACTTCCAGGTGCAAGTCTAATGGTACCCGCGACCTTCCCTTCACGCTCGGGAAATCTCTGAGTTTGGGCGCTAGCCCCTTTTCTGATAAGCCCCTCCTTGAGGTGACCTTGGGCGATGGCCTCACGCAAACACATAATTGCGGGCGCGACCAAAGGTGGTTTGAAACCAAACTACCATTCGGTCCGCAATTCTCCTCGAGCCTCCACGTGTCCTTTCTTCAAAACCGTGGTTTGGATTGTGGCCCACCCTCAACTTTTTAAAGTTCGCACATCTCGGATCCCCGCAATGCTACGAGACCATCGATCTCACGATCTTGACGGTGCCTCTAAATTGACGACTCAGATCTATCGCTTTCAAAGCTGCAGATCATATTGGACCTCTTGCAAATCAATGGATGTGATTTGTTTCAGAATTTCGAACTTCAGAATTCTCAAGTCTCAAACTTTCCTTTCTTTCGTACGTCAATCTTCTGGAGTCAATGATTTGAGGACAACCGTCCTTCTCAATCAGCGGCTCTGCTCTGCTTCGGGGGTTTGACCTTTCAACTAGATCAACGGTCCTGTGACCCCTTTGCTCGATCAACGGTCGAGATTTACTTCGGGTCTCCGAACTTCTCAGATCTCAAATCTCAAGCTTCACTTCCCCTCAAAGTAAGTGGATTCCTACAGCGTGTCCACTTGAATCGGATTGTTGAGGCTTGGTTTGGGTCTTTACCCGAAATCTACAGATTTATGCCACCTGTCCTCTTGATCTGATGGCTATGAATTACTTCGGGACTTTACCCGAAATCCACCGATCTACACCATGTCTCTTTTGGATAAGACAGTCCAGATTCACCTCGGACGATCCGACGCTTGAGATTTACTTTGGATGATCTGACGACTGAGATCTACTTCGGATGATCGAACGGTTGAGATTTACTTTGGCTCTCCGGACTTCGAGAGTCTCAAATCTCAACTGAAAAATCTCGAACAGATTTCTTCGGAGTCCACGATCCGTCGCCACACGTCCCTCTAGATCTGGTGGTCCAGATTCACTTTGAGGTTCGGGAATCTCAATTCTCAATTGAAACTCCATTGCAATTTACCCGAGGCTTGCGATCAATTGCCACGTGTCTCTCTGGATCTAATAGTTCAGAGACCTTCAGCTCTTTGGCTCTTCGGCCCTTTGGCGCTTCATCGCTCCGGCCCTTCGATGCTTCGACTCTTGGGTACTTCGACGCTTATGCTCTCAGACTCTCCGAGCTTCGGGAGTTTCAACTCTTATGCACCCATTTCTCTGGAGTGCTTTTACCCGAAATACACGATCTCCTAACACGTATCCCTTGGCGATCAACGACCAGGGTTTATTTCGGCTGTTTGTCCTCCTCCTTGTCCACAAACCTCCGAAGTTGTGGATCTTACGCCATGTATCAACCTTGACGTTGGATGGTTCCGATTGACTTCAAAATTTCGGGACTTCACAAGTCCACTCTCCTGTGCACTTTCAAAGGGTTAGGCCTCGTGCACTTTCCTTGGGATCCAATGACTGTTGGTCCTCACGCTCAGATCCGACGACCCATATCTGATCTCCTCCTGTGCGCTCTTCTAATTGTCTAGACATGGATCCCAGTGGTCCAGATCTTTCACAGTGCTCGATCCAACAATCATTGTTACTCCTCCTCTTGAGCTTTCGCTTTCTTCCCTGACTTGGAAGATTTCAGATGTTTCGAAGGTCTTGACCTTCGATTTACTTTCTGCGAGCCCTGATGTATGGGTCTTGACTTCCGCTTCCCTCTTGAGCTTACGAACTTGAAACAAGTTCTCCTCTTGGACCTCACCTGCGCTTCTGAAAAGCGCAAGTCTCTTCTGAGCTTGGTCCTTAGGGAATTTCGAATTCCCACGTACTCCTTGGGTTAATCTGCTCGCGTCGAATCGACGGTCCACGAACTTCCTCGATCCAATGGTCCAGATCACATCGCAACTTCAGGTTTCGGAAGTTTAATCACACCAACGCGCGATTCTCCCGTCGCGCGAACTCCGCACTCACAGATCCGACGGTCAAGGTGGGTCCCGATAGATCCTTAGATCTACGGTCTAGATCACATTGCGACTTCAGGTTTCAGAGGATCCATCCCCTTCACGATGATTACCAACATTCATCGATCTTGCGAAGATTGAAGGAGTCGAGGTGTTAATGCCTGCGCTCCTTCTTCCAATCTAGTGGTCGCGACAGACCTTGGATCCTCCCGAAAGGTCTCGTCCGTTCGTCTTTCAAACAAAAGGATATTGCCTTTCGATGCTTGAATCTCGCTATCCTTCCTGAGCTTCGTCAGTTATGAACGATTTAAGAGTGTTGCGCTCTTTCTCCTGAACTTAACACTTAGAAGGGTCTTCCGCACAATTCTTGTGTTCCTTCATCAAGTTTAGAACTTAAGTGGTTCTCGGTCTCTACTTGCCTCGTAGAGAGCCTATGCATATCTGCACTACCTCTCCCGAGCTTAACAAACTCCATCCTCCAAGGGACTCAGAATGACTAGGAGGGTCGACATGCATACATGAAACTATGCCCATGGTCGACGAACTCGCAGTTCGTGACTCTGGCTTAAGCCACCATAGGATGCAAGCATTTATGAGTATAAAAATACGTCTAGTTCATACAATTTCCTACTTGCCTAATTACAAAATCAAGCAGACACAAAAAGGGTACAGTATAAATCATTAAGAAAACATATCCATCCCTGCAACATTCATAGGATATCCAAGTTTAATTCACAATACCGCTTAAATACACAAGATATCTTATTACTTATCTATTACAGGTGGTAAACAACTAACTGACTGTGGGTGTTTGTTCTTCCACCCGACCATAGGCTCAGAGGCATTCATTCTTATCACTTTGGCCACCCTCGTGCTAAGCCATGATATCACCAGGGAACTCTCGCAATTATCAAGGATTCTTTCTCCGTTTCAGCTTCCGCTCAGGTTCCATTCTTTGCAAACTTTCAGAGATTTCCTTCTCTGTTATGGCCTTGGGTGAGTTTTATCAGATGCTCACTCGACATCAGGCTCATGAACTTCTGTTCCTCATCTGTTGGAAAGCTCCTGCATTCTCCTTACCAATTTTCTTATATATTTTACCCATGATGGTTCTCGACCCATCTCGTTCCTTCTGTCAGAAGGGAACTCAGGTCAACTTGGTCTGTCATACCTAGTGGTACTTCGGGCTGACATTCTGCAGTCAGACTATGCTTCCATTCATGGGAGTGGTTGATAATTAAACCACTTGTTCTTTCTTCATTAATTGTTTTCTCTCCTTGGGATCCGAAGGAGATTTATTACCCCCATCAAGGGAAATTTGGGGTTATTTGATATAATGAGCCCTCTCTTATAGTTTTCACATTCTTTCCTCTAGTGATATCATGGCTAGTACTTTCAAGGCTTCACCCCCACAATCAGTTATTGGCAACTCAAACAACAATACATTTACACTGTCCACATGCCTTAGCATGGTAATCCTATTTTATGATTAATTACAAGCCGGGGGAAACAAGGATGTTACAATACCTTACCCCTTAAAGGAACACTGTCCTCGATGTTCTTTCTCAAAACACATGTCAAGCCTTTCCCATTCAGTTGTTTCAGAAATCTTGTTCTTTCTTTCTCAGTCAAGTCTTGTTTCAGACCCTTAATCTTCGTTACCTGCTTTCAATAATTCTTGTACAACAAGCATATTAATCATAGTCTCATGTGATAACATTGTATAAAAATTTCTAGCAATTTTGTTTTTCTAATCTTAGCACAATAATTGTCTGCGCAGTTTGTGGATTTGTATCCACATGGTTGTTTGTTATCCAGGCTCATTGTTTTTCCTTGACATACCCATTGGTTGTATAATCCCCATCAATATTTTACAAGAACTATCAAGGTTTCATCTTCCTTGCGGTCACTCACCTTCTAGGCCCAGGCTCAGGCTCAGGCATCCCCTTCTCTTCTATACAGTCCCTTGGGTGATCCATCTTGCCTTGCCAATGTTTTCTCACACAGGAATACTACCCATCGTGTGCATGATCCCAATCAATAGTTTACAAGAACTATTAAGGTCTCCTCTTCCTTGCGGTCACTCACCCTTAAGGCCTAGGCTCATGCATCCCCTTCTTTGCTATATAGTCCCTTAGATGATCCATATTGCCTTGCCAAGGTTTTTTCGCACAAAAAGAATTCCAGAGACTCTATCGAGTCTTATAGTCGAGGGGTCCCTCAGATTTGATCTGCTGAGGCGTCCCTCCGGTTTGTGTTACCTCAACACAACATATTCTAGGCGATCATGGCTTGCCACAAGGTTCTCATGGTTCAGCAGTAGCCATTTTTCATGATTTTATAGCTTGACAACCTTCCGACCCAGCTAAAGTTAGGGACGAAGGTTACTCTTCTTCTCCTGGCACCGTAATAGATAGGGATGAAGGTTACTTTCCTTCTCTCAACACCGTAATAGATAGGGACGAAGGTTACTCTCCTTCTCCCGGTACCGTAATAGATAGGGACGAAGGTTACTCTCCTTCTCCTGACACCATAATAGATAGGGACAACGATTACTCTCCTTCTCCCGGTACCATAATATATAGGGACGAAGGTTACTCTCCTTCTCCTGGTACCGTAATAAATAGGGATGAAGGTTACTCTCCTTCTCCCGACAATTCATTGTTTACACAGCCAAACAAATTGTTAGTGTCTATTTCATGCGATCGGATTATACTCTTTCCCACAGTTCTCCCTCGAATCCGAGAGCTTAGTTTCTCGTATCTGCTCTCTTCGCAGATCTTTCCCTTTTTACCTGTATCACAGGTATACAAAAATTCATGAGACATCATAAAATTTAAATTCAAAAAAAATAAAATTCTTGTAAATCTGTCACCCGCAGATTTCCAAATTCCACATTTTGTTCTCATATTTGTTTCGCACAGGAACCAGATTCATAATTATGGGACTTTCATTCCCATAATGGTTTGGATCAATAGGAAATTGGTCTTCCTTATCGCTTACAACGCTTCCATATTCAAGACTCCTTTGCTTCCTGCACTTTCAACATTCCTTGTTGTTTGGCTCAGTAGGCAGTTGGTCTTCCTTATGGGCTTACAATACTGCCATATCCAAGACCCATTTCCTCCTGCAATTTCAACTTTCCTCAGCCAAACAAATTGTTAGTTTTCATGCACAGTACCTCTTGAAATTCAAGTATACTAACAGTCCAAGTCATTTTCATCTATTCAAGGATACCAAGCAAAATGATACATCATCCCTTACCTATGCATCATTTCAGCCTACCAAATTTTTCTAAATGTAGTTCATATATCAATTGATTTTAATGAATGCGTCAACATTCATGGCCACATTCATACCCAATGCACCCTTGCATTGATTTCAAGTTTGTCACACTTTATGACAGGTTCTTGGCCATGGTGTGTTGGAATTTAACCAACCTCTTCACCACATGGCTTATTCATTTTCTTTCATTCTTATAGCAAGACTATGCTTCCGGCTACAGAATGATCACGATCCCAAATCAATACATATGAGACTCAAAATTTTCACATGCATGCCTTTACACATTCTTCCTTTATTAATAACCAGGGTGTCAATACTCATGGCCACCCAAATTTGGTTTTCTCTAACACCTATACAATGTAAGTAGAAATGTTGGAAGGTCCTCCTTCCTCAATGGGAAATCCATTGTCTGTCCTTTATGCAAACATTCATTTCCTAGAAGCAATTCCATGCAACGTGCTATCTATGAGCACTTTTGTTTCCAATCGTTCCTTGATTGGTCCATGTATTCATGACATATCAGTTCATGAATTCTTCTGAGGATTACAATAAGTCTTTACTACCAGAGGTTCACATCTCCATCATTCAGGTTCTCCTTCCTGAATCATACCCTACTTGGGTATCCAAAGCATACAACTGCCTTTCAACATTCCATACATAACATTAAGACTGTAAAACATTTCAGAAGATATTCTTACCCAATCCCTTCATACCTTGTGCCACATAGGCACAAATATCTTTATATCGGTTCTTGGCTGCTAGCACCCTCTTTCAGATTTTTACCTCATCAACGGTGCTTTATGGGGACTTTTACAGCCCTGTCAACAATCTTTCAACCACAACCTTCTCATGGTCATCCTCTGCTTAAGGTTTCCCATCATTGGCAACTGTCTTCCTCAATAGCTCCAATTCCTTTCTACACATAGCATGCATCATCATAGTCACAAGTACATTAGTTGTAATATTAAACCAAATTCATGTATCATAACATTCAAATTCATAAAACATCTTCAAAATGTCCTAGCATATCTTTATGCACTTCATCACATTATCCTCAAATGTTTCCACAAGTGCAACACAAACAGATTTCGATTGTATCTTCAACAATACAATCCTTATCACTATGGTGTCAAAACCTTTTTACTTTCATTAGCATACTAGCTTTCTCATCCAAGAGAAAACATAATACTCAGCAAGGAAGAAATTGAGGACTCTCCCGTTCTTCCAACTCTTTCTACACCGCCTGGGACTTTTCAGCCCAGTCGATTTATCTCTAAGGCCTCACTGCCTTTTCTTAATCATGGCTTCAACCAAGCTTATTCGGTTAAACGTACTCATTTATTCATTTAATCATACTCAGGGGGTTTGCCTTTTACCAACTATACCGGTTTCCACAACTGTTCTTTTATCCTACGACTCTGTTAAGTAATTTAGGGTTATTAGGGTGAGGAAAGCATTCTTCCTTTTCTCCCCCCTTACTTATGCAATATACTTCTTATTGTGATCTTTCTGCTCTTTTCCTGAGCAGCCCTGGGTTAGGCTCATCCTAACTCTTAGGATACATCAACATGCTTTAATAGCAAAATATTTTGTCCATAATGAATCAGGAACCTATGCATCCTGCATGTTACCATTCGGTTATCAGAATGGTCAAGATTCATTATCGGTCTTCTATTCATTACATGATGTTTTTTTAAATGTAATCCAAGATTCTGGATATATATATATATATATATATATATATATATATATATATATATATATATATATATATA
>JASDQU010737473.1:183470-198009 GCA_032191745.1 Picea mariana
CATAAGGAATATAAACATGCATCTTTGTCATGTACCCAAATTATGTATCCATACATATTCTGGTTTTGTTAACTTACATCATACATGTGCATCACTTGCACGTTTAATATCATTCATACCTAACTGGTATTACTATCAGGCTTCATATTAGGAAGCTCCATAATGCATTAAACCCATGTACTCAAGCATAATTAAACAGATATAAGTATTCATCATGCTAGCTTATCGCTTGCACTTTTTCCATGTCATTCACACACATGGACATATCAGGCTTCTATATCCTCTTCCCAAGGATCTTCCAATCATCCTTATGATCATGTATACACATTCGTGTATAAGTACGTGCATCTCTTGCACCTTTTTACCTCATGCATTCACTTGATAGTTTAATTTCATCATTAGTGTCCTTTAGTTTGAGATTTCAGTCACTTACATGACTAATCTCACAGTCATATCTCGTATTGATGTTTCTTTTTCTCAAGGCAATAACCAACCAAGGTCACTTTCCTCTTTATGCGACAACGTCTAGCAAGAAAACCTTATTGCCTCAGCATCCATAGGGTCTTAGCCATCTCACTTTTCTCTGGTCATGAGGAGTTATATACTCCGATTTTAATATAGAGAAGTAACGATAACTGCTAGGGATCCTACCTGATCCTATCAGATTCCTTTAAGCCCACAAAAGTATTAACCATTTTATAATCTACCATCATCAGTGCTTGAAGTTCCAACTGCCCATACTTAGAAGCAGTGTTACGAACACCAGGTCATCCATCCTTTGGGCATCAACTGCTCTTGACATAACCCTACCACTTTTAGCTATCCACATTCAAGTCTTATTAAAAATGTTAATTAGCATATCCCTACTCCGGTAAGAGTAGTTATCACTTTGACAAAGGGCTAAATAAATTCTTCTGCTGAAATTCAACAAGAATTCCCAAAATCACAGGTTCAATATGCAATCCTTCCCCTCAAGGAGTAAATACAGATAACAATACCTCCTTACGCGACTCGTACATGAGCCCAAGCAGGCTAAGCGTTGTAACCATGCTCTGATACCAATTTGTAACACACCCACGGTGGGGCATAAAAATTTTCACTTTTCTTAAAGGACAAATTCTCCATCCATGGTTTCTAATTTGGGAAGTCAGGTAACTAGTCCAACCTCTCGGTCAAGGATCTTTGATTCTGAAGCCAACGACTCTCTGAGACCTTGTTGGTCTCGCTCTGTAATTAAACACAAACCCTTTTGACTTCTGGGTGCATGTCTAATGGTACCCATGACCTTCCCTTTGCGCTTGGGAAATCTCTGAGTTTGGGCACTAACCCCTTTTCTAATAAGCCCCTCTTTGAGGTGACCTTGGGCGATAACCTCACGCAAACACACAATTGTGGGCGCGGCCAAAGGCGGTTTGAAATCAAACTACCTTTCGGCCTGCAATTCAACTCGAGCCTCCACGTGTCCATTCTTCAAAACCGTGGTTTGGATTGCGGCCTGCCCTCATGTTTTTAAAGTTCGTGCATCTATGATCCCCGCAATGCTATAGGACCATCGATCTCATGATCTTGACGATGCCTCTGAACTGATGGCTCAGATCTATCCCTTACAAAGCTGTGGATCAAATCTGGCCTCTTGCAAACCAACGACTGCGATTTGTTTCAGAATTCCGGACTTCAGAATTATCAAGTCTTAAAACTTTCCTTTCTTTCGTACGTCAATCTTCTAGAGTCGACGATTTGCAGATACCTGTCCTTCTAAATCAACGGCTCTGCCTCTGCTTCGGGGGTTTGACCTTTCAACTGGATCAACGGTCACATGGCCCCTTTGCTCGATCAACGGTCAAGATTTCCTTCGGGTCTCCGGACTTCTAAGATCTCAAATCTCAAGCTTCACTTCCCCTCGAAGTAAGCGCATTCCTTTCGCGTGTCCACTTGAATCGGACGATTGAGGCTTGCTTCGAGTCGTTACTCGAAATCTACAGATTTATGCCACCTGTCCTCTTGATATGATGGCTATGAATTACTTTGAGACTTTACCCGGAATCCACCGATCTACGCCACGTCTCTTATGGATCAGACAATCCAGATTCACCTCGGACGATCCGACGCTTGAGATTTACTTCGGATGATCTGACGACTAACATCTACTTCAGATGATCGGATGATTGATATTTACTGATTCTCTGGATCTCCGGACTTCGGGAGTCTCAAATCTCAATTGAAAACTCTCGAACAGATTTCTCTGGAGTCCAAGATCTGTCGCCACGTGTCCCTCTGGTTTGGTGGTCCAGATTCACTTCAGGTCTTCGGGAATCCCAATTCTCAATTGAAACTCCAATACAATTTACCCGAAGCTTGCGATCTATCGCCATGTGTCTCTCTGGATCTAACGGATCAGAGACCTTCAACTCTTCGTCTCTTCGGCCCTTCAATGCTTCGACGCTTCGACTCTTTGGTACTTCGGCGCTTCGACTCTTCAGCTCTCCGAGCTTTGGGAGTTTCAACTCTTATGCACCCATTTCTCCGAAGTGATTTTACCTGAAATACACGATCTCCTGACACGTATCCCCTAGCGATCAACGACCAGAATTTATTTCGGCTATTTTTCCTCCTTGTCCACAAACCTTCGATGTTGTGGATCTTACGCCACGTATCAACCCTGACGTTAGACGGTTCCGATTGACTTCAGAACTTCGGAACTTTGCAAGTCCACTCTCCTATGCACTTTCAAAGGGTCAGGCCTTGTGCACTTTCCTTGGGATCCAACGACTGTTGGTCCTCACGCTCAGATCTGACGACCCATATCTGATCTCCTCCCGCGCCCTCTTCTAATTGTCTGGACATGGATCCCAACAGTCCAGATCTTTCACAATGCTCGATCCAATGGTCATTGTTGCTCCGCCTCCTGAGATTTCGCTTTCTTCCTTGACTTGGAAGATTTCAGATGTTTCGAAGGTCTCGACCTTCGATTTACTTCCTGCGAGCCCTGAAGTATGGGTCTCGACTTCCACTTCCCTCTTGAGCTTACGAACTTGAAACAAGTTTGTCTCTTGGACCTCATCTGCGCTTCAAAAAAGTGCTAGTCTCTTATGAGCTTGGTCCTTAGGGAATTTCAAATTCCCACGTACTCCTTGTGTTAATCTGCTCGCGTCGGATCGACGGTCCATGACCTTCCTCGATCCAACGGTCCAGATCACATAACAACTTTGGGTTTCAGAAGTTTAATCGCACCAATGCACAATTCTCTCGTCGCGCGAACTCCACAGTCATAGATCTGACGGTCAAGGTGGGTCCCGATATATCTTTGGATCTACGGTCTAGATCACATCCCAACTTCGGGTTTCAAAGGATCTATCCCCTTCACAGTGATTACCAACATTCGTCGATCTTGCGAAGACTGAAGGAGTCGAGGTGTTAATGCCTGCGCTCCTTCCAATCTAGCGGACGTGATGGACCTTGGATCCTCCCGAAAGGTCTCGTCCGTTCGTCTTTCAAACGAAAGGATATTCCCTTTCGATACTTGAATCTCACTATCCTTCCTGAGCTTCGTTAGTTATGAAGGATTTAAGAACGTTGTGCTCTTTCTCCTGAACTTAACACTTAGAAGGATCTTCCGCACAACTCTTGTGCTCCTTCATCAAGTTTAGGTCTTAAGTGGTTCTCGGTCTCTACTTGCCTCGTAGAGAGTCTGTGCATATTTGCACTACCTCTCCTAAGCTTAACAAACTCCATCCTCCAAGGGATTCAGAACGACTAGGAGGGTCGACATGCATACATGAAACTATGCCCACGGTCGACGAACTCGCAGTTCGTGGCTCTGGCTTAAGCCACCACAAGACACAAGCATTTACGAGTATAAAAATACGTCCAATTCATACAATTTCCTACTTTCCTTATTAAATAATCAAGCAAACACAAAAAGGGTACAATATAAATCATTAAGCAAACATATCCATCCCTGCAACATTCATAGGATATCCAAGTTTAATTCACAGTACCGCTTAAATACACATGAAATGCGATTATTTATCTATTACAGGTGGTAGCCAATTAACTGACTGTGGGTGTTCGTCCTTCCACCCAACCATAGGCTCAGAGGCATTTATTCTTATCACTATGGCCACCTCCATGCCAAGCCATGATATCACCAGGGAACTCTCGCAGTTCTCAAGGATTCTTTCTCTGTTTCAGCATCCGCTCGGGTTCTATTCTCTGCAAACTTTCAGAGATTTCCTTCTCTGTTATGGCCCTAGGCGAGGTTTATTAGATGCTCACTCGGCATCAAGATCACAACCTTCTGTTCCTCATCTATTGGAGAGCTCCTGCATTATCCCTACCAATTTTCTTATATCTTTGCCCTAGGATGGTTCTTGACCCATCCTGTTCCTTCTGTCAGAAGGGAACTCGGGTCAGCTTGGTCTGTCATACCCAGTGGTACTTCGGGATGACATTTTGTAGTCAAACCATGCTTCCATTCATGGGAGTGGTTGGTAATTCAACCACTAGTCCTTTCTTCATTAATTGGTTTCTCTCCTTGGGATCCGAAGGAGATTTATTACCCCCATCAAGGGAAATTTGGGGTTATTTGATATAATGAACCCTCTCTTATAGTTTTCACATTATTTCCTCTAGTGATATCATGGCTAGTACTTTCAAGGCTTCACCCCCATAGTCAGTTTTTGGAAACTCAAACAATAATACATTTACACTGTCCACATGCCTTAGCATGGTAATCCTATTTTATGATTAATTACAAGCTGGGGGAAACATGGCTGTTACAACTTTAGTCAAAGTTTTATATTGATTAAGGTTGAGATTTTAGAGTTTATTTGCATTATATTCTCTAACTCAGATTTCTGTCAGGAAAGCATATTATCTTAAGTACAGGGGACATGTTGGAAAGAATACTTGTCTCAGAAGAAACTCAAGCGGAACAATAGCCAGACTCCAAGTCTGCATACTAGGTTTGAGATTTTAAGTTCAGGACAATAACAATCTTTTAAGTTCTATTATTGCTATTGTTGTCAAATATTTAGTAACGTTGATTGATTAGTACTCGACACGTTGATATTCCAAGATTGACCAGACATACTTGATCATGTGGGAATAGGCCCATATGTAATCTTCGACGGACTGAAGATTCGAGTTGCTGCTAGATCTCCTGTGTGAATTGCATCAGGCCTTGAAACTCTCACGACTAGGTGAGTAGTTAACTCATGAGTAAGTGAATAGCTCCGATAAGCATCGGGCCAACTCTATCTCCACAGGAATTGGATTGTAGACCAAGGGAGATAGGGAACATCTACATCCGAAGTAGATGTGCCTCGACGTAGTCTTCGATGGATTGAAGACTCAAGGTGCTTGAGGTGCAATTCCACATGTTCGATAGCATCGAGCTGAATGCATTCACAGAGTGATCCTACAAGAGGATCACCATGAATTGTTTGTGGCTCTGATGTGGTCATAAATTTTGTCATGGAACAAGAACGATCCGAGGTGCTAGACACATGTGTCCGATAACATTGAGCTAAATGCATTCACAAAGTGATCCTACGAGAGGATAAACTATGAGGTGAATGCGGCTCCGATGAGGTCATGATTCTTGTCATGGGACAAGAATGACCAGAGGTGCTAGACACATGGTGGTGGAGATGGATCATTAATATAACTAAATGAGGCTCATGGATATTGTGATAATATGTTTTGATGCCAAATTGCTACCAAATGATGCTGACAGTGATGATGATACTCACAACATGGGTGTAGCCATGGGTGAGCATGTTATGCGGGTATAACCCATGCCAATGATGGTGACACACACTATGAGGTGTAGCGCTAGTGTTCTCTACCAATTTGTATGCCTTTGTGTCGAGTTGTAGGCTTCATGTGGAGTTGTAGGCCTTTGTGTCGAGTTGTAGGCCTTTGTGCCAAGTTGTAGGCTTCGTGTTGAGTTGTAGGCCGTGGCCGAGTTGTAGCCTTCATGTTGAGTTGTAGGCTTCATGTCGAACTGTAGGCTACTCCAGTGAGATGGTCTAGTATGCCGAGTTGTTGCTACATCAGTGAGATAGTCTGGTATGCTAGTGGCGTAGTCGAGAACCTGTATGGTTGTGATGGTGTTGCTCGTAATATGATCTGGGTGATCATGAGATAGCTTGTGTAGATCTGGTGATGCTAACGGTCTGCGAGACCATGTAGGCCTTGCCCATGCCATGTGAAGATCGATGGATGTGTTTGATACCATTAATACCTCTCTAGCTAAGAGGGAGTGTTGATGTTATGGTAGTTGCAGGAGGTATTAACCTCCATATGTAACTTTTGACTATAATAGAATATTTTGGAAGCAAGAGAAACCCTAAACAGATATGTGAAAACCCTAGAAGACAAGTCAGGGCATTAGAATATATAATATTAAGGTATTATCCTCTAAAAAGACCAGTCGACTCCATAGGAAAAAAATAAACCAAAAATATAATTACCAAAAAGTCAGGTCGGCCCAACCAAAAAATTCACTAGACAAATTAGTATAAATAAAGGACGTCTTGGCTCATTTGTTCACTCACTCTCACCCAAAAAACCAAAAATAGTGCACAAGTTTGGAGGAGGAGCAACAACAACTATTGTTGGGAAATTTTCTCTCGTTCAATCTTTCTGGTATCTTTATCTTGTGCGCTACCTTTGGAGAAGGTGCACTCTCTGTCTTGGTCCTCTGTGGGTTATGGTTTGGCTTCCCAGAATCATTCTTTTTGTCAAAAGGTTAAGGTGCTCGGGGGGTGGCTTTATACCTATGGATGAGTGACAATGGTGTACCATTGTCTATGGTGAAACAAGCACATCTACATTATTCTAATAGAGAATATCATAATTATAATGTCAGCAATTTAACGATTATTGAGTTACATATGTGAACATTAAGCCTAAAGTTTATGTCTAGTGTTGTCACTTTTTAATTTCTCGAGCTAAGGAAGAAGTTGACAAAGGTAACCACAAAACCACTTTGGAGGTGATAGGGAGGTGACAAGTGGCAGTTGTAAAAACCACTTTTCGGACCCCCCCTTGTTAAAGTTTGGATGGCAGGGGGTCCGAAATAATAATGTGACCATTAATTTGATTTGCATTGTTTTGGGATGTGTGCATGTATGAAGTACAGGAGGTAAGTTATTTTGACTTAGGATATAGATTAATTTAGTTTTTTATTTGTTGTTTTTCGTTTTATTTTTAATTGTTTTGTTTTTTAAGTGTTTTTTATTTGTTTTATTTTTAATATCTGTTTTATTAAATAATAATTATTTTTAATGTTTAATTTTATGTTTTAATTTTTATTCTATTATTTTGACTTAAGATATAGATTAATTTAGTTTTTTATTTGTTGCTTTTTGTTTTATTTATTTGTTTTGTTTTTCTACGTGTTTTTTACTTGTTTTATTTTTAATATTTGTTTTAATAAATAATAATTATTTTTAATGTTTAATTGTATGTTTTAATTTTAATTTTAATGTTTTGTTTTAATTTGTTTTTGTTTTATATTTTTTTTAATTTGTTATAATAATGTTTTTTTAATTATTTTTTATTAACTAATGTTTATTTAATTTTTTAATAATTTTAAGTAAAAATTATTATTATTTATTCAAAATTATTTATTTATTTTTATTTTTGTAAGTTAGGGAATGTATTAAAACCTGCAAGGCCAAAAAATTACATCTGTCAAGCTACCATAGGAGGTTGTGACAACATTGCCCGGGTGAGAAACCAATGTTGCCACATGGTCGAGAAGTCATAGTGTTCATGCAAAAATTGCATAGTTGTAAGAAACATAGCTCTAATGTGCCACACAGGGCAGAAATTTTGTAGGCTAGATTGAGCAGACCAAACCCAAAAGATTGGACTTATGCCGAGACCAAAAAATCCTAGAACTAAGGAGTCGCGCAGGGAAAACAACTTGTGAATTATACTATCAGAAATCATAAAAGCACAGAAACCCTGAGCCGTAAGGAATTAGCTGGTGGCGGGGTCAAGTCTCTGCTCTGAAAAAACTTGATGCACATGCATGGTGTCTCTACCACGGTTGTCTCTGTCTGAGATAGCCTACCTGAGGTCCTAGAGATATGTCATTAGAAGCTCCACCCGACGCCACCGCTCTGTTTCCTTGTGCTGCATCTCGCTGATGATGCCCTTGATGTCCTCGATTCCTCGCTTGAAGGCGTCCAAAGACTCCTCGAAAACGTCCCTTTTTGCGCAACGGGAGCAAGCAGTAGATAACAAAGGAGGGCGAGGAGAGTCGGGGGAGGAAGTGGGGGAGTAAGAGCAAGGAGCGAGGGAGGACGAAGAGGAGAGAGTAGCTGTGGGAACGGGGGAGGTGGAGGTGACGGGAGGTGGAGAAGGAGGAAGTGGAGGCTGGCGGGGGGGACAGACTGAGCCTGGGGCCGAAGCTGAGTGAATTGTCAAGACTGTCGAACCATTTGACTCGACAAGCGTAAGGATTCAACAACGGAGACAAGTCCAGAGTGGTGTCTTGAGGAGTGGAAGCGATGATAGGCTTCAGGGTGGAGACAATCTCAGGTTCTGGTGGAGAGCTCGGATGCGCTTGTTGTCCATGCCCACTCGCTTCCCTTCCTCTAGTGGCATACTAGGCCGCACCTCTCTTTGATTTAACCTTGAGCCTAGGCATCGAGAGAGCCACCTGATACCAGAAGCGAGGCACATGAGAAAAGTGAGACCTGTACCTCAAACAAAGCGAGACCAGCCAGACGCAGTAACAGAGGTTGACGAGGGGAGAGCTTCTGGGAGCCGAGGGTTGAGTGCACTACAAAGGCTCGCGCTAGAGGAGAACGACGGGACCAAAATCCGGTGGAGGCCAAGAGTCTATAAGCCAAGGGCTCAAATGAGCCTTGGCACTCTATGGTTCAGGCCTAAAACCACCATGTCGGGGCGGATGATGGGACAGAGACTGCATCCAACCCGTAGCCATAAGCACTCCCATGAACAGAGGCGCTAGGACGTAACAACAAACCAGAGAATAATGAATGTCGAGGGGCAACGACCGAGATTTTAAATCCATGAGGTGATGGTGGAGGACGAGCGCGCATGAGCTGGCTCAGGGTGGCGGGAGGCTAGGCCATGTGTCCTCCCCACTGGTTGGCCACGCGTAGTATCCGTAGATACTCCATCCGAGAGTTGATACTTGTTGTGGGCCATATTTCTACAGGCGATCACTAAGGGGTGGGTTGGAGACGAGGCTTGAGAACAGAAGAAATCTCCTTCCTACAAGTCTACCCCAAAATTTGCTAACATATCTGCTACTTGATTAGTGTTTCTTCAGATGTGGGAGGGTAGAATTACCCACTGGGGCTGAAGGATTGACTTGATTTTGATTAGCCCGTTCATTCGTCTCCAGCTTGGAGATATCTTCTCCGGATCTGCACCATTCAGGAGATGAGAGAGGAGGTTAATGACTATCTATGAATCACCTTATGCTATAAGGAGGGATAGCCCTTGCTCTTTGGCTGCTTGCAAACCTTTGAGCAGACCCCAAATTTCCGTTGCATTGTTGGTGTTAAGACCCAGGTTCCCGACAGAGATGTGGAGGATCTCTCCTTTGTTGTTGTGAATGGTAGCTCCATATCCCGCGGGACCCGGATTCCCCTTGGAGGCTCCATCGAAATTTATTTTGTAGAACCCTCTTTGCGGAGCCTCCCAGTGGGAAGGGCTGATCTTGGCAGTGTTACCTAGAGAGGGATGGAGATTAAGTTGCCAAGAATTAAGGATGATGCGCTCATTCGTCGGGCAATTCAAATCCCGATCCGTCCAGTGATGCAAGTAGATTGTTTCCTTAATATTAGAATGGATTTTCGACCAGACTTCTTGCTAGTTCCGGGAGGCAGATTTAAATATTCGACGATTCCGTTCCTTCCAAATTTGCCAAAGGATAAAACAAGGGAGAAGCTGACAAATTCTGTTGAGGATGGGAGACTGGAAAGTTGACTCTCACCACCCCTTGATTGTTTCCCAGATACCTGAATGGTTCCTGTTCGAGGTTCCCATGATGTTGGCACTGTGATTCCAAAGACACGAACTGCAGGAGCAAAGATTAAGAAGATGATTTTGAGTCTCCTCCTCCGTACCACAAAGGTGACATCAAGAAGGACATATAAAGCCTCTTTTCCTTAGGTTGTCCCAAGTAAGAATGTTGTTGTTCGCTGTTAACCACAGAAAGGTACTAATTTTTGGCCAAAGCTTTGCGTCCCAAATTTTGCTCCAAACCTCTTCTTTTGGGAGGGAGCTATGTCGTGCATTGAGGGAATAGGCTTCTTGAATGTTGAAGATGCCAGTGTTGGAGTGACCCCACCTGAGGATGTCCTCCCCTTGTTGGATGAAAATTCTCCTTGAGTTAAGCTGATCAAGAAGGGGTTGAAGATTTGTCTCACGGGGGATGTGCAGATCTTCTTGAGTGTTTTTCCATTTGCACCAGTTGTCTCTTGAATCTTTTGGAAACCATAAGTCAACCACTTTAAGGAGGCCAACGACTGTTGTTAAAGGAATGAAAGAGCTCAGAGTGGGATCGTTGCCCAGGGCTGGTAGTTGTTGCTAAGAATCGCTCCAGAAGAGAGCAGAAGTCTCGCCCTGCAATTCCCAGAAAACGTGATCCATTATTAGTCCCTTGTTGTGCCTCGCTGCGTTCTAGATAAGAGACACTGGGCTCTGACCATTCCATTTGATTAGCTCCTTTTTCGGAGTGGATGGTGTATATTTTTTCCTCCATAGGCGCGCCCAGAGGTCTTGTGGATTTTTTAACCATTTCCACCAGATTTTTGCACTGAGGAATTTATTGAGAAGAGAGGGGTCTTTGAGGCCGAGGCCCCCTACGTACTTCGGTTTGCACACTTTTTTCCAACTAACCAGAGCCATTTTGCGCCCTTATTTGGTTCCTTGCCAAATGAAGCCCCTTTGAATATTTATTAAAGTGTGGAGGATGAAGTTTGGGGCTAGGAGCGCTAAGAAGAGATAGATTGGGAGGGCTTGCAGGATAGACTTGAGGAGGATGAGGCGACCAGGCAGATTAAGGGATCAGAAAGACCAAGAGGAGAGTTTTTTCCAGAAGTTGGAAAACAGATTTTCCCAAGAGGTATTTCTGAGCGGATTATCAATCAGGGGAATGCTAAGATATTTGGAAGGGAGGATGCTATGAGCTGCGTGATATGACGTTGGATTTGGATGGGCGTATTGAAGAAGAAAATTTGGGATTTGGAGAGGTTAACTTCCATGCCCGAAGCATCACATAAAAGATTGATAATGGAATGGATGCGGAGAGCTTCTCGGACTGTGGGGACTCCCATTAGGAGAGTATCATCCACGAACTGACTGTGCGAAATGCGCGGAGATATCCCATGGGGGGTGAGTCTAGAGAGGGAGTGGTCTGTGATGGTTGCTTTGATGGCTCAACTCAACCCTTCCGCCATTAAGATGAAGAGAAAGGGCAAAAGTGGATCTCCTTGCCGTATTCCTCTGGAAGGAGAGAAGGGTTTGGAAGGGACGCCATTAACCAGAATGGAGAACAGGGTTGACGAGGTGAGATTGACAATCCAGGAGATCCACGAAGAATCAAAACCAAAGGCGAAAAGGGTTGATTTCAAGTAGTTCCAACTTAATTTATCAAAAGCTTTAAAAAGATCCAATTTTAGAAGCATACCTAGAGACCTGGTCGAGTGAAGCAAGTGGATTACTGTCTGCCCTCCACATATCCCGATTGTTCCTGAGAGATGATGAATGGCAGGATAGGTTTAAGACGCTTAGTGATGATCTTCATGAGAAGCTTATAGATTACATTGCAAAGTGCAATGGGTCAGAAGTGGGAAGGGGATGTGACTCTGTTCTTCTTGGGAATGAGAGTGAGAAAGGTGGCGTTGAGGGCTTGAAGGACCTTCCTAGATTTTCTAGAATCCTCTATGATTTCTCAGACTTCTTCATGAATGATGTCCCAACAATGATGGAAGAAGTCTGAAGTAAACCCATTCGGCCCAGGAGCTTTACCGAGCGGGGTATCCCCGAGGGCTTGATCAACTTCTTCTTGAGTGATGGGGCTCATCAAAACCTCGTTCTGCGCTTTCGTGACCTCCTTAGGAATGTGCTTGAGGATAAAATCAATCGCAGGGGATCGATCTATATGGGGTTCCGTGAGAAGGTTTTTGTAGTAAGAGAGTAATTCATTTTCTATATCTGCGTGTTGTTGAATCTCCAGGCCTTGGTCCGAAACTAGGTGAGTGATGCAATTCGTATGCCGACGTTGTACCATTGATCTATGGAAAAATTTGGTGTTTTTTTCTCCCTCTTTGAGCTATTGGATGCTAGATTTCTGTCTCCACAGGATTTCCTCCTACGCCCGTCTTTCAGCTAACTGGTTGTTGAGAAGATATCCCTGCTCCTTTAGTGAGTTTGTGAGGCCTTGAGTTATGATCTGTTGTTGAAGATTTTGTATTTGTTGATTGAGTAAATCTCGAGCATGAAATATGTTTCCAAAAGTGGACTTATTCCAAGATTTCAATTGTTGTTTGAGGTTTTTTAGCCTTTGTTGAAATTTGTACGTAGGAGTGCCTATTGGGATTGCTGCTTCTTTCCACCAGAGCTTTATGTTAGCTTGAAAATATGGGTGTGTCAACCATAATTTTTAAAGCGGAACGGTTTTCTGCCTGAGGTACCACTGATGTTTATCGATAAGAGAATCGGCCAGTGATCAGATCCTGGGGTGTCGATCACTGTGGCATTCCAAGCTAGACCATACATCATGATGGCTTATGAGATTAAGAAGCGGTCTAATCGATAGGAGACATGACGTGTCCACGAGTGTCTATTGGACCAGGTGAAGGGACCTTTGTCTGTTTCTATGTCAATGAGATTCAACAGATCGATGATTCGGTGGAACTGCTTGCTGTCATTTCCAAGCTTGCGCATGCCACCCTTCTTTTCCTCCAGACCTATTATCATGTTGAAATCACCCCCAAAGATCCAACATTGATTTTCGATGTGATCAACAATCCATTCTAAGTGATGGAGGAAGGCTTCCTTGTCGCCTGGGTTTGTAGGTCCATAGACATTCGTGTTGAAACCGTGTTTGTTTGATCTGATGAGACGAAAGGAGGCTGTGATGGTCCAGTTGGAGGTGAAAAATCCTTCCATCAGTACCGTAGTTGGGTTTCATAGCATGGCGAGCCCACCCGTGGCCCCCTTTGCATCGATTTAGACAAGATTTGTTTGTTTCCAACATTTTTTGAATATTTGAGAAGCTTCCTCTCCCACACATTTTGTTTCTTGCAAGAGAAGAATGTCTGCTTGTTCCTTCATTATCCTATCTCGGAGCAATCCTTGCTTGCTTCTTGCATTGAGACCCCTTATATTCCAGAATAGCATTTTCATGAGGAAGATGAGGGTTGGAGGGGAGGAAAGCTATGCGAGATCAAATGGATCTGGCCCGAGTTCACTAGGAAATTGCCCACATCTTGAATGAGTTGATGTTTTGGTTTTCATCCTCTTTTTTTCTTATCTTTTGTAGATTTGCATTGATCTTTCAAGTTGCCTTTTTGAATTTCGTGATTTGAATTAGCACGGGCTGATCCTCCTGCTATCGAGTTGAGGAAGGCTTTGTGTAGCTGATCTGGAGGTATCATGTAGAGTTGTTGCCTTCAGTATGCTTGTTCCAGATGTGCCATATCTATTCCTGCGAGCTCCTGATCTACCAGAGCTATGTCAGGATTGTCGATTTTAGGTCCAAGGTTTGCAGGTAGGGATGTCTCTGAGGCAGGGATTTGGGTAGGACTCGGGGTAGATGATCCGGATTTATGTAGGAACACAATGAAATACAGAAATACACATAAACGCAGAGATGCAGCGGAAACAAGACTTCATTTCATTAATAACAAATGACTAAAATATGCTTACAGACAGAATGGAAATAAACTAGCTAGGGCGCTGGTAGCTTATCTCTGAGAAGAGATGTGGCTGCTACTCGCATCCGTGAGAAGATGATTACAATGAGGCTCTAGAGGCCTTTTTACAATAGACGAGAATACCAAAAGTCATAGACATCCAAAAAACCTAACCCTAGGAGATGAAGAGCCAAAAGTCATGTGGGCCCCGTTTGGGTAAGTTAGTACATCAACTTCCCGGGGTCGTAACTTTTGCATACAATCTCCGTTTTAGGCGTGTGATAGCTCGTTGGAAAGGTATCGTTGAGGAGATTCATTTTGGGGGCTCAATCATGCCTTTAGCTATCATTGAGAACCTCTATCTCAAAAAACCTTCATTTAGGCCCTCAAAATGGCCCCGGAAGTTAAAACTTGCTAAAAATAGTAAATTGCCAAAATTGCCAGAAAACTATTTTGAGCCAGTCAGAAAAGGTGGGTGGCCACCGATATCCACCTGGATCAATCCTCCCTCCTTAGGAAGCAATGGTCCCCATTGCGTTGAGTTCCTCCATGAGATGAGGAAACTTCTGCTGAACTTGGTCCCTGGTGAGCCATTTGCCTTGGTGAAGGAGTTGGCCTGCTTTGAC
>JASDQU010737473.1:198109-214712 GCA_032191745.1 Picea mariana
GTAGCAGCTCCAACCATCAATCTCTTGTTCCTCTCAACTCGCTGACCCAAAGAATGCACCATTCATTTATCAGGGTTGACCCAAGGGATGTACCATCCGTTTATCAAGGCTAACCCAAGGAATGAGACATTCGTTTATCAAGGTCCCCAGTGCAATTGGCCAAGACTCTGAGATGTGGTTCTAGAACTCTAGCTTTCCAAAATGAAGTCTTGCATTCTGCCTTCTCCAAAATTGTCAAAAATTTGTGGGTACTCTTGTAGCATCTTTTTCTTCATGCTCCCATGTAGCATCTTTAGGACCGTAGCAGGTCCATTGAACCTTTACCAGCCCTATGGCTTTGTTCTTGAGCACTTTTACTTTCCAGTCCAGGATGCGTATTGGTTCCATCCAGAAATCCCCTTCGTGCTCCATCTAGATCACATTCCAATCAATTATGTAGTTAGGATCAAGTAAATACTTCTTTAATAATGATACATGAAATACATTATGCACTCTTGTGAATGCAGACAATACTAGCATGTATACAATTGGCCCTATCTTTTCTAATATTTCAAAAGGCCCACAATATCTTGTTGCCAACTTCGGGCAACTTTCTAATCTTATCGAACTTCTCTTTGCCTTTACTTTTAAGAACACATGTTCTCCCACTTTAAAATATCTGAAAAAATTGTTCTTGTCTGCATAACTTTTCTTCCTATTCCGGGCAAACTTTAAATTCTGCTTTATCTTTTCCATCTGCTCTTCCATTTCTTTTGACAAATCTGGCCCAACTGCTTTGTCTGCTAGATTATCCCAACTCAATAGAGTGTTACATTTTCTCCCATACAATGCTTCAAACATACTCATCTTCAATGAGGCCTGATACCCATTGTTGTCAGCAAATTCAACTAAATGAATATAATCTTCCCACCTTGATGGTTGATCCATCACATACATTCTAAGCATGTCCTCAATTATCATGTTGGTCCTTTTTGTTTTCCCATCTTACTCTAGATGATACGTTGTACTAAGATTTAAACTCGTTCCAAAGCCTTTGAACAAACCTTTCCAAAAATTCGAAGTGAACTTTAGATCTCTATCTGAAACTATTGTCTTAGGCACTCCATGTAGCCTAGCAACTTCTTTCATATAAATTTATGTGATATTTGTTGCCTTGTGTGTAGTTTGTACTGGAATAAAATGTGTTTCTTTAGTCGATTTATCCACCACCACCATGATGGAATCATGCTACTTCACTGTCCTGGGCAGCTTAGTAATAAAATCAATTATAAATACTTCCCACTTCCATTATGGAATGGACAATAATTGTAGCAAACATTTTGGGTGTCTATGTTTTGTCTTCACTTTTTGGCATTCTAGACATCTGGCTATGTAATTAGCCACTTCTTTCTTCATTCCCGACCAAAAGTATTGGCTTCTTACTGCTGCAATTGTCTTTTGAAATCCTGGGTGCCCTTCATATGGCACATTGTGCATTTCCTTCAGAACTACATTTTTCAGCTTATCGGAATTTGACACATATACTTTCCCTTTATACATGAGAATTCCATCTTCTTTCAACTCGTAGAAATTGAATTTCTGCTGAAAATTACCTTGTTGTAATGTTTTTTTTCTTTTTTTTTCTTCACATATTGTTGATCTAAATTTGCTACTGCAATGATTTGATCTTTAAATCTGTCATGTACATGTTGATGTCTGCCACATGCACTTCATGAGCTCTCATGTTGAGTGCATCAACTACTTGATTTTCCTTTCCCTTTATATGCTTAATTTCGAAGTCATATTCACTCAGAAATTCCAACCATCTAGTTTGTCTAGCATTTAGTGTTGGTTGTCCAAACAAATGTTTCAAACCACAGTGGTATATTCTTAGCTCGAATTTATTTCCCATAAGGTAATGCCTCCACATTTTTAATGCATGTACAATCGTTGCTAATTCCAAGTCATGTGTAGCATAATTCCTCTTGCACTCTTTTAATTTTCTAGACTCGTAGCATGCCACATGATACTTTTGACTAAGAACTCCACCGAGTCCTTCCTTGCATGCATCACTGCACACAACAAAATCTTCATTTGGATCGACAATCTTCGATATTGGTGCACTTGTCAATATTTCCTTCAACTGTTGAAAAATCTCTTCACACTTGGAGGTCCATTCAAATTTCACTCCCTTCTTTTGCAAATATATGATTGGACTTGCAATCCTTGAGAACCCTTTTATGAGTCTTCGGTAATAACCGGAAAGACCCATGAATGATCTGACCTCTGTCACATTCTTTGGTGATGGCCATCCTCTAATGACCTCTATCTTCTCAGGATCAACTTATATCCCTGCTGCTGAAATTGTATGCCCCGAGCAATGAATCTTCTTTTGGTAAAAGATGCACTTACTTAGCTTAACATGCAATTTATGCTCTCTTAAACTTGCAACACCATTCTTAAATGTTTCTCATGTTCCTCTTCTAATTTAGAATAGACGAGGATATCATCTAAGAACACAATCACAAACTTTTCCAGGTATTCCCTGAACACTCCATTCATCAGGCACATAAAATTGTTGGGGTATTTGATAGCCCAAATGGCACTACCATGAATTCATAATGCCCATATCTGGTTTTGAATGATGTCTTAGTAATATCTTCTTCCTTTATCCTTACTTGATGATAGCCTAATCTCAAGTCAATCTTCGAAAATATTCTTGCACCTTTCAGTTGGTCAAACAAATCATCAATTCTTGGCAAAGGATACTTATTCTTTATGGTAACCTTATTAAGCTACCTAAAATCAATACACATCCTTAAGGTTCCATCCTTATTCTTTACAAAAAGAACCGGGGCTCCCCAAGGTGACGCACTTTGGCATATATACCCCTTCTTCAAAATTTCTTCAAGCTGCATCTGCAATTCTTTTAGTTTTGGTGTACACATTCTGTAAGGTGTCTTAGACACTGGGAAAACTCCTGGCACCAAATCAATAGATAAATCAATGTCTCTTTTTGGTGGTAGTCCCAAAATTTCTCTAAAAACACCTTCAAAATCCCTCAAAATTGGATGGTCTTCAATGCTTGCCACTTTGTCTTTGGCTACCTCCTCCATATGGGCTGCAAACATCTGACATCCTTTCCTGAAGCTCTTCTTCAACTGCATAGCTAAAATATCTCTAACAACTACAACTCTTGGAATGCATTGAACTTTTCCTTGTTACCATTCCTCATCAAGACATGTGATTATCTTGTTGTAACAGTCTAGGACAACATGATGTTTCTCCAACCAATCCATACCAACTAGAAAATCATATGAACCCAATGGTATGATGTTTACATCCACCTTTGTATTGAGTCCAATCATGACTATCGGACAATCTTTAACCAACTCATTGATTTTCCTCTTAGCCCCCATCACTAACTGAACTAACCAAGATTTCTTATGCTTACTTCTTTGCAAGTGAAATATTTCAACAATGTTAGCATTTATGTAACTATGACTAGTTCCAGAATCAATTAAAATTACTATGGGCTCATTATTGATCTTACCTTGCACTTCAATCATGGGAGATTGATACTTTGCTTGCATGTTATCCAAGGTTGCATAAATCCTTGGCATGCTCTTGCCCATTTTTCCACTGTTTCATTCTCTTGAATGTTGTGGACAATTCTCATTCTTTCTCCTTTGCGAGGGAAATCCTTATATAGATTGTTTCCCCCACATCCACAACGTTGCATCGGTTGCTCCCTTGGCCTTTTTCCAAATGGATTTGCAGTCTTGTGTTCATTTTGGGCGACTTGACTTTATTGATTTTCTTGGGAATTGTTCCTGAAAAGGGGTGGCTTAAAACCCTAATGCCTTTGATCCTTCTTATCCTTCATCTTGTCATTCCAAGATTTTTGGAAAACTGGTCTTCCTTTGCTCTGCTCATACATATTCCTTGCTCTCCTTATGGTTTCCTCCAAGGTTTTGGGGCTGTCATATTGAATTTTATCATTGTAGAAAGAGGGTAACCCACTTAGGAACATTTGGATTTTGACTTTCTCATCGTTGATGAAGTCAACATACTTCAACAATTCAAAGAACAACTTCTCATATTCCTCCATTGTCATGGTTCCCAACTTGAGTTAAAACAACTCTTTCATCTTTCTTTCATAGTAATGCTCAAACAAATATTTCTCTTGGAAATATCGCTTGAATTTCCTCCATAAGATTTTTTTCTCATCAAGGTTCTTGGCTTGCTTAAGTTGATCCCACCACATGGTTTCCTTCCCTTGTAAGTGGCAGGTCACAATTCTAGCTTCTACCTGGGATGGGTAATCATGCAACTAAAAACATTTCTTCATTTTCAACAGCCAGGCCTATGCCTCTTCTCCTTTCCTGTGCTCACCATTGAAATTTGGTGTCTTAATCTTCCCGAGTTCACCCTGCAAGATGTTTTCCTTGGGTCTTCTCCTTTGCCTTTGAACATGAGACACACTTGGGCTGCTCGCTAGACCTGTACGTGCATGAGTTCTTTTGGTGGAATGCCTAGGAGAATGATGGTGTCTACTCATGCTTCTTGACTGCCTATCATTCCCATGATCATCTCTTTTGATATGGGATCTTTATGTTGATACTTGTCTAGCACTAGTTACTTGATTGGTGCCAGAGTCCTTGTTAACTTGCTTATGTATCATATTTAGGCTCTGAAGTATATTTTATTGAGCCTTCATGATCCTCTCATTAGCAGCCCTATAGCTCTGCACTTCTTTTCGTAGGCTTCTCATAGTTATAGTCCCTTGCCCATCTCTTCTCCCATTAGACTCAGTCTCAACATTACCCATGCTGGTATGAAGACCTCCAATTTCTTCTTCATGGCTGTAAAACCCTTGAGCATCCTCCATGTCTTTAGTTCTCATGTAGGAACTAAGTGATCCGGATTATTTTCGGAATGAAATGAAGTAGAGAAATTACAATGAAATACTCATGAAAATTGTCGGAAACAGAGAAATACAACAATACTTTATTTTTATTAATGAAAGAATTGTAAAGAGACTGTAAAAATATAGAGTGCAAGACTCGCTAGAATGGTGGCAACTTTATCTTTGCGAAGAGATGTGACGACTATGCTCATTCGCATGAAGATGATTACAATGAGGCTCTGGAGGCTCTTTTATGATAAACATGAATGCCAAAACCCTATACATCCAAAAACCTAACCCTAGGATATGAAACGCTAAAAGTCATGTGGGCCCCGTTTGGGTAAGTTAGTACATAAACTTCCTGGGGTCGTAACTTTTGCATACGATCTCCGTTTTAGGTGTGTGATAGCCCATTAGAAAGGTTTTTTCGAAAACTATGCATTATGCCATCAAACTCTGACTTTGTCTATAGTTTGACTATGGAACGCCAAAAAAACACTATTTAGGGCCCCAAAACAACGTTGGGAGTACAAAAAGATGTGCTGACATGAAAACATACAAAATAAGCTAGTTGGATTAGGTGGGAGGCCACCAATATCCACCTGGAAGATGTGTAGGCTTCGGACAACCTTGAAAGTGTAGAACTCACAATTACAAAGAAGTACAGAAGAACGTATTGAACTAAAAACTGATAAGAGGAGCCAGTTGGAATAGGTGGGTGGCCACCAATATCCGTCTGGATCACTAAGTCTATTTTTCTATATCTCTAATTCATTAAGAATGTGCATGCAATAATTGTTGTTAGAATTAAGTATATTGCAAAATATCTATCAATGAGATTACAGGTGATTCTTAATTTTAAATTATGAAGACTATAAATGCACTACTCTCAAGTAGGATTCCTTAAATGCATTCATTTTCGAAACATCTTTCCAACGACTATCCTCGTGACTCAATCTGAGTTTTGAGCGAATAGTTACAACAATTACAAGTTGTAATTCCCACTCTTTTGTTGCTATAGAATTCACTTTTATCACTTTTGAAGAAAATATAACACCCAAATCAAAATTCTGGGCCGACAAATCTCTTCTACTTCTCAAGACCTTTCCAACGACTATTCGTTTTCCCCAGTCTGAGCTCCGAGCTGAAAGTTATAGTGGAAAAACAATGACATGATATTCATTAGCATGTGCAACATAGCAGCAAGCTCAACAATTGTCCGATTGTTTTTTGATTAGATCTTTGTCATTGATCTATCTTAATGGATTCACCGTGAATCTAGTCATATCTCTTCTTCATACCTTCCATGAACCCGCCACCAACACTTAGCTTCTTTTTCCTTCACGGACTCACATACTTGTAAACTTGTAACCTCCTTTCATAAGTTCGTCCAATAAGTCCCAACACTTAGCCAAATTCCAAGATCTTACTGCAGTTTTGTGGGACTGACAGTTGGTCAACCACATGGCTCCACATCACCCACCCAACTGTCATCCCGTCCAACAAGTACCTGCCACCATGGTAGTACACATCCTTCTTCTACCACATCAGCTAACATGTGGCATCCATGTCATGATGACTTCATCGTACAGAAAGATACCCAATTTTTTTATATTTTTTTTCGATTAGCTTCTTTTTGAAATTTCCAAAGAGGCTCAATTCTTCACATTACCCATGAAATTTGTCTCAATTTTACCACAGTAATTTAAATAAACAAGTTGTAGACATACTCCAGAATTAATTCTCTGCAAATTTCTACTTCAACGTTCTGCTAACTTGGCCCATCTAGGCTCAACGTTGAAAATTGAGCTCTGATACCACTTTGTAACGTACCCAACCACCGTGGTTGGGTCACGCCACGCAAAAATTACTCATTATCAACTCTGATACCACTTTTTAACATACCCAACCACCATGGTTGGGTCATGCCATGCAAAACTCTCTCATTATCAGCTCTAATACCAAAATGTAATGTACCTAGCCTCCAAATAAGCAACATTACGTGCGAAATACATATAAAAATGAAACTTCTGCTAACTAAAGTAATTCTTTTATTGTTAGCCGATTTCCTGTAGCTTACAACTACAAATTTAAAATAAATTTTAACTACTGTCTATAACCATAAAACAGATGCATCTAAAGCATGTTAATAATCAACATGAAATGCGACTAAACCACTCATTACAATAACATATAAGTCATTCTCATTTACACAAAGTTCATGCACAACAATAACACATGTAAATAACTCAGTACAAGATAAAACACTTATCTTTAAACAAGAATCATGCAACCAACTGCTTGGGATGGATGTTCCACCCAACCATAGACTGGTTGTTCTGAATCTCAACAACCAGTCATCCCCGAGCTAAGGCTAGTAATCCACAAAAGAGGGTGGTCTCTCATAGTCCACTCACAGCTCATAAAACTCATAATCCAACTGATATTCTCCTACAACTATCCTGATTTTTCTACCAACTCTCTTCCTCCTGATATGCCCAACCTAAGGAATGCACCATTCGTTTATCATGTATAACCCAAGGGATGTACCGTCCGTTTATCAGGGATGTACCACATGTTTATCAGGGTTAACCCAGGGGATGTACCATCCGTTTATCAGGGATAACCCAAGGAATGTGCCATTCATTTATCAGAGTCTCTCTGGCATAAGTAACTAGGAATATCTCAGCTGGGAAATCAAGGGAACTTGCTGCTAGGAAAATTATCAGCAAACCAACAACAAACACTTGTTGTTTTAGTGCAACTCATACATGAGTTCACTCTTCAGGCCTGACAACATGGATCTTCAGTTTTCCAACTCCAATTCACTCCAGAGTTCACCCTCCATGGCTGCACTAGCTCCAAGCTCTCCTTCTTGCTCTCTCCCTTTTTTTCCCATGAATAAACTTTTCTGACTACAACTGTTGTCCACTCCCATATCAATTCCTCTCTTATGGCTTGCCTTTCTTGACTCAAACTCTTCCCTAGACTGATTGTACTCAACCTCCATGTGCCTAATAACTCTGGGATGTGACCACTCACACCCACCCTCTTACATGTATTCAATGATTGGATTTGGGAACACTCAATCAGAAGGATGTGACCACTCGCACCCACCCTCTTACATGTATTCAATGATTGGCTTTGGGAACACTCAATCGAAAATTAGAAGGTTCATATCCAATGAGCAAGTTTAGGAAAATGGGTTGAATTAATATACATGGGTAATTCCCCTTTTGACCCCTCTTGGCCATTATCCTAGACACTTCCTCCTCTTGTGTATTAATTCAACCCCCATCTCTTGCCCATGTCCCCTTAACAACTGACATCACATTTTTATTATTAAAACATTGAAATACAATTCACATATTACATCGCTTGGTCATAGCCACATATTATATCCATGTAAACATTAATTAAACTGAGGATTTTAATGGGGATGTTACACATTCAAAATAATTCAAAGGCCACAGAAAATCCCTCAAAAAGATACAATGTAGGCCTACAACTAGGACATTAACTTCAAGAGAGAGACATCCTTGCTCATCGTAATAAAATACATAGTACCCTTCTATCAACAAGATGTAATCACTTTACAATATCAAACTTAAGGACCATAATGGCCAAGATCATCCATTTAGACCATGATGGATGAAGTAGCATAGTAAGTGCATCCCAATCATCAAGCACACTGATGTATAGTTTCACAACTCTGCCCCATGATCTTAATAATATGCACTGACATGTAAATGGTTGGAAATTATCAGGACATTGTTTGTTTTCTTTAAAATGTTTTGTGACCTCAACAAATAAGATGACATCGAGTTGTACCACACTTTGGAGGCAATTTTTGTAGTATAAGAGAACATGTGAAGATGGAATTATTTCCACTAGCTATTTCATCAAATACATCATACATTATCCACAAGAGACCGATGTTTCAATCCCATGCCAAATAAAATGGATACTAGTGTTTAGAAAATAACCAAACACTTGTTTTTTTAGCTTGTCAAGTAGCACATGAAGTTCAAGATTGGATGTGGGGTGGCAAGTGTGGGGGAGGGGGGTCATCATGGACCTCAAAGGAACAATTGGAATCACTTTCACATGGGGACTTGGTATCTTGTCCAATAACCAAGTAGAAGCTTATGCCCTATGGAAAGGTCTAAGAATATCTAATGTCTCTCGTATTTGATTGTTGATTGTGGTAGTAGACTCAAAGACAATCATTAATCATGTGGTACTCAACTCTGCGCCAGTTGACTACTCTTTTAGCATCTACTATTGTCCAAGCTAAGAGGCTATCAAATTCATCAAAATCATTTTATGCCATGTTTTGTGGGATGAAAACTATGAAGCAGACCAATTTTCCAACATGGCCTCAACTTTAAAATATGGGGTTCTTAATGTAAATGGTACCATTAATCAACAACCAATTCCTTAATCCACAATCATGAGTACAAAGGCACACATCAAGCATTTAATCCTTCACATGGATCACACCATTGGATTTCACACTCAACGTTGGGCTAGTTATGAGGCGAGACATAAATTTTCCCATTACATGTTTGGAGCCATGAATGCACATGAATTTGAACATGAGTTTGGTAATTTCCTTGATTGAGGTGGGATTAAGGTCAACTGGAAAGGAAGGCATCAATGGGAAGCCTGGAACCCAAATCTGCGTGGCCTGGTAAGCTTCCATGCCTGTCTAATTGGGGCTGTGTATGGTTTATTGTCTTTTACTTTCGGAATGTCTTCGGGGAGCCCCCTCATTGGAGACAATCTAGTGAAGGGGGACTCTTGAACTCTAAGGTTGTCTCTAACATGAGATTCAAAGGAACATGATACACCTTCTTCAGTTATATTTCAATCTTTTGGTCTACATTTGTACTCTGAAAAAAATTCTCTATCATTTTGGAGTGCATGAATTACATGCATACTTTGGAATCCGAATGGGTGGCGAGGGAATTGGAATTTAGGTAGACTTGGGAATTTGGAACTAGATGGGGATATTGATCTTTGTGCAGGCCTAGTGGATTACAGAGAGCTCCATGAATTCAACGAGTTCTCAGAAACCATGAGGAGCAAATTCAATGTAACATGACTTCTATGTTTACAGTCACTTCAAAATTCCATGAGAATGAACACCAGGCCACTTCTCATATAACAGTGATCATGGGGACTCTTGTGGAACAAAAGAAACCAATAGTTGTCTTGGAAGTAGAATGTGATCTTCTCAGAAATATCGTCCTAAGTTTGAGCAAGGGAGACCAATCCGAGGCTTCTAATTAAAGATTGTCAGTTAATTCAACTTGGGGGGAGCAAAAGGAAGATGAAACTATGCACCAATGTAATACCTCGGTTTTGAGTCCCCATATCAATAATGTATTTTGTTCATTTGAAGGGGGCCAGAGTGCCTAGGAAATGTAATACTTTGAACATTACAAATAATAAAGTACATCGCTGGCTGCAAGACAGACAAGGTCAAGAGTTATAAAGGGCTACGATTCCACGAGAGAGGGGCATAAAGGGGCTAAGTCTTTATATTATTTTTTATTTATTCATCTTGGTGTTTATTTGGGAAAAGTGGTTGCATACGCTTTTTGGGGGAAAAGCCATGTGGTTCTTGATTTCGATGTAAATATATAAACCCCTCTTTTGGGTTGTTTGGGGGTTCCTCGTCATTGGGTTCATCATTCATTCACTCTTTTTTCTCATTCTTGTGTTGCTTGGGGAAAGGAAAACAAATTGTTGGAGGTAAGCAACCATGGTTGGCTAGTTGTAATAAATATTGGTGTGTTCCAGCCATGGATTGGTGCTTGTATGCCTGGCATGTGCTAAACCTTGTTCACACCTATAAATCCTGAGAATTCCAGCATTTAGATTTCCTAACTAGAAGCACTGGAGCCTTGGAAAGAGGTGGACAACCTGAGGGATTATGTGGCAATGAAGGGGGTTCATTATCTTTTAGTGGTGCAAGTTGAAGGGGAAGATCGTTGGTAAACTGGATTTTTGCTGTGTATATGAGAAACATGTGAGAGCTTGATTGCTGATTGGTTTGAGAAGTTGAGTGTTGGATTGAGATCCATCCTTGTGGATTCAAGACGCAGCACCCCTACCTCAGCAGGTTCTGCATGACCTCCGGTCTAGGATCGTTCTTAATCTTCCCCTTAAGTCGAATTGACTCTTTGATTTTGATCCGGATTTATGTAGGAACACAATGAAATACAGAAATACACATAAACGTAGAGATGCAGCGGAAATAAGACTTCATTTCATTAATAACAAATGACTGAAATATGTTTACNAAGGCCCTTTTACAATAAACAGGAATGCCAAGAGTCCTAAACATCCAAAAACCTAACCCTGGGAGATGAAGCGCCAAAAGTCATGTGGGCCCCGTTTGGGTAAGTTGGTGCATCAACTTCCCGGAGTCGTAACTTTTGCCTACGATCTCCGTTTTAGGCGTATGATAGCTCGTTGGAAAGATCTATCCGAGGCCTACAATGCCTGAGACAAAATGACATCATTAGATGCCATTTTGCAACAACAACATACCCAAAAAAACATCGTTTAGGGCCTCAAAATGGCCCCGGAAGTTAAGGACCCGAAAAAACTGCTAAAAATAGTAAACTGTGCAAAAACTGAAAAACTGAAAGAAGCAATGGTGGGGGTTCAAGTGGAATAGGTGGGTGGCCACCAATATCCACCTGGATCAGATTTCCAGCAGAAATCTCCAACACACACTAGTGTGTATCTACAGGTCCTTATGAGTTACGCCTGTGCAAACAAGCACTAAGCGCCAACTCTCACCTATGTGATCGTTGATATGACCACAACCTTCACCTGAAAGAGTGTTTCGGGTTTCACGGCTTCATGATCCCAGATGTGAGTCCTTCTATCTCTTCAATCCCCGAAACCCCGAAAAGGCTAACGGGTCTCTGACTCCTCCCTTTGACTTTTCCTTGATGTGACCTCCGACTAAAACCTGGGGCCCAATCTTTCGGCACCAGAGATTTCGTGTATCGACAAGCTACTATGCAACAACTCCCTCCTCCCAATAACCGAAACCACGATATATCCCACCGCAAATCAATGGTTCTCAACTCCCGCGATTTGACGGTCCTAATTCGACCGGGACTCCGCGAATCGAGAGTTTGAAACTCTCGACTCTGAGTCACATCCTTCTTTACTTCCCGAATCGAGAGTTTGAAACTCTCGACTCCGAGTCACAGCCTTGTTTACTTCTCAAATTCCGAAACAACGAAATTCAACCACGAGATCAACGACCCTCGTTGATCCGACTCCAATGGTCTCTATTCCTCTTGAGCTTGTGAGTACTGAAAAACACTCAGCCTTGATCTTCTCGCTGGTCAACTGGATCCAACGGTCCTCGACAAATTGGTACTTCTCCTCAAAGCGTTTCCACCATCCGCTCAGAATTCTGAAAGAATCCTCCGCCAAACACTCCAGTGTCAAACCTTCTGAGCTTTCACTTGCAAACTCAAGGATTTCTAAGGGATCCTTGCACACACTCCTTGCGGCATTCACAAATAACCTCTGGTTATTTGACCCTTCGACTCTGTGCACTTCTTTGCAACAACAGTCCTTCAAACTTCCTCTTTAGTTGGCAAAGCCTAAGGCTTCCACTTGCTTGTGCACACCTTGCAAGGCTCTGTGCTACACCTGCACTTTTGCTGAAGTGAGAACAACGGTATCCCTCTTGAGCTTTCTGAGATAAAACTCAGAACTTCGTCAATGCACACCTTGCGGACATTCACTGCACTCTTTGCAGAAATTCTCAGGACGAGAAACAATTGAAACTCATACTTCTCTCCTCATAGACTTCATACGTTCAACATGAAATCACGAGCATACACATCGCATTGAAATAAATGCATAACAGAGAAACAAACCAACTGTAAACATACCATTCAACAGATGTAAACAGTAAGCATAATAACACCATGAACGTGAGTCAAAGCTTTATTATATCAACTCAAGTATTCTTGTACATGGGTTCTTCTCTGTGTTCTTGCTCTCTACAACTCTACAACTTACAATGTTCTTCATGATACAATGATACAAGCGAGGGCGTCTTTTACGAGTTTTTCCCTCCTACAGCTCTAAGCTATCTAATAAAAAGTAAAAGCTACCTACTTTACATTCAATACAAATAAATGCCTCCATATCTGATAGATGAGAGCAACGCTCAAGATCTGTTTACAATCTCCAAAACATTTAAGGGCAATTACGTCCCCCAACTATTACATTAAAGTTTCTTCATTCAAATTCAAAACATCCTCAAAATATGCGTTGGTGCAATTCCAACTGTCTTCTGCCTTTGCGCTTGCTTTGCTGGCTGCTTACAATGCTCCTGCATCAATTCATAGCCTTGGCTTGGGGGTGACACTGTTGTTGAAACTTGGAACAACAATGTCCAAGGTTGGGTGGAATGGCCTTGGTCTACAACCAGTTGGTGATTAGTTTTATTAAAGATAAGTGCTCTCTGTCATGTGTTTCTCTGCTTGTACATTTATTTCCATTGTGTATTAATTATTATCTCTGAGATATGTATTTATAATGTGCTTGCTTGCTGGTTATTGTTGTGCATGGCATGATTATCATTCTTTTAAAGTCTGGCGTGAATCTTGGTTATTGCATGTGCTATTATTGCATTTCTTTCATGTTTCTTTATTAATGAATTGTTATCAGAATTCAAAATCAGTTATGGAAGTGCGTTCTTGAAGTAGCATGGCCAACCTGTTGGTGGCTGGGTACGTTACAACCAACTTGTTGAAGACATGGAAATTGTAAAGCAAGAATATGCCCCTTTGGATGCAGGCTTGGAAGAAGCAATTAGTCATCATGCCTTTTATTCAGTATCATGTTTTTTAGGGTTATTATAATTCTAGGTTTATATTGCTGAATATATAGTGTCGAGAAATACTCAGAAATTTTGTATGAAGATACATGTAGACTCTGCTATAGGGTAGTCGACATAGGTTTTTGTTTGAAAGTTTTGAAACAGAATTGTGATGTAATCTTGTTTCATGCACAACTGCAATTTTTATTAACATAAATTTCCCTAGTTATGGTTAAAAAAAAGTTCAAGATTGGATGATCTAGGACTTCAAGGTTTGCACCTTTGTCAAATGCAAAGAAAAACATCCGCTTTACTAACCAAAACAAACTAGAACAACTTAACTAGCAATATAATCCTAAGGGGTGTAGGAAAAATTATAAATATTAGATGCTTGCTCTATTCTAAATGTTATTATATAATATTCCACGTAAACTACAATAAAACAAAATCATAATAAAAATTTCCATATTCTTCGAGGCAAAGCATTATAATAGATCTACAAAAAGCAAGAAACTTACCATGACACATCTCATGAAGAAACACATGAAATAAATTGTAATAACATCATCACCATGACACATCTCATGAAGAAACACATGAAATAAATTGTAATAACATCCTCGACATGAAGTAGAAATAAATGCAATTTTGAAAAACATCACCCATGAAACATCCTTAATTTTAAATACTTCGTAAAATGTCATATATTGAAATAATTTCTCTTAAAAGACCAAGCATTCCCCGAATACTACCAAATTAGATGAACTTCATGTATACTTATATATCTTGCAACTTCTTTCAACACCCTATTGATTCAATTGGAAAACATCAAAGCATCAAGAATACTGTCTCAATACAAGAATACTGTCTCAATACTCAGAAGTGTGAGAATGGATCTTGTAACAACAATATTTTCAAACGACAAATAATAGAAAAACAACATAAAACCATGCAACTTGCGATTCCTAGGCTTTGGAAAACTTGCGCAATATATTACTAAATCCTTGAAAGGTTTCTTGCCACCATCAAGCAAAAATCCCAATGCAAAGAAGGGCACACTGAAAACAAAATGTTGAAGGAACTAACAATACCTTTCAATGTCTCGGGTTCATAGCTTGGGTAGTTGGGTAGCATGTTTGTTATCCTCCCTACTCGGGTTTAATTCTCACAAAGTGGACATGTTGCCCTGTTGTGATAAGGCTAGAAGGGTAGATGCCCATTGAGATAAAAGTTCCACTCCGATGATCTTCAGGACGTCTTCACCCTTACTAAATCATACGTTTCCTACTAGATGATGCCTTACAAACTATTGACACTAACCTAGGGATTATAATGACAGCCAACCAAATTTGAACCTAAACCTTACCTAGATAATTTCACTTAGTTACCCATTCCTCAAAAAAGGAATAAAAAAACAATACCTTGCCCCTAAAGAGAGAGGCTCCCCAACATATAAGTAAACAAATTTTACGACCACCATCCCTGAAAATGGGGAAATGGCCACGCACATTGACCTTAATATCCTCTCGTAGGTTGGAGAGGGGCAAAATAAAGACGAAGAGACAGCAAAGGGAGAAAATAACGACATTGGTAAACACCAAGGGCGACTGTTAACCGGATTCGAAATGGTGACCGGCGTTACATTGGCCGGGGCATGCCTGGGCTTGACCACTCAGTTGCTCTCCAATGGAATGCGCAAGCTCCCTTTGATGAGGCGTCAGTATTATTGTTATCAGCCTGGTTTTTTTTCACTCGATTTGATTATAGTTTCGCAGGATTAGGGGTTAGGGTTTACTGGTAGTGTTAAGAAGTGCTCGTGGTTGTGCAGATCCTTGGGAGCATGTAATAGGCATGGGACTGGGGGCGCTCTTCACCAACCAGCTCATTCAATGGGAGGCCAAACTGCAGGAAGATCTCGACAAGAAGCTCGCAGAGGCCAAAGCAGCCAATCGGCGAAGGCTTTCCGGTAAGCTCCCTGCTCTGTTCTGTTTTTTTCTTCCATTAGATTTCGTTTCAAATAAGGGGCTTTGGCCAGTAGAGGGCAGAGATTTTCATATTTTTTACACGATCATGATTTTCAGTGTGCTTGAATATGCATCTGTTCTTGTTTTTAATAATGAATATCTTTCAGCAATTTGTAGACGCCGAAACTGTAAATTCTTGAGAAGATTGACTATTATTGCATCGAAACATCGATCAGAAGACATTTTGTTTCAAAACACTTTAATAAATGCACAAATTCCTTTAGAAGATTAACAATGAGTCGCAGTAAACATGCGTGAAAAGTTTCACTCCGAGTACATTTGTCCGACTCAGTATATTAAATCCCCAAACCCTCAGGGTAATTTTATACAGGCTCGCTATCTCCTGATGAATAAAGTACCCAGTCGAACCTCTTACAATAAAGTACGGGTTCTAATTTGTAGACGGAGACAGGGACGCCCCTTCTCCCTCCTCCGCCTCTACTCTCATTGCCATTCCCACCTCGTATTTTTGCCTGGCCTTTCTCTGTTTGATTTCTTTCCGCACATGTTCATGCTTAATGTATATTTCATGTGTTTTGTTACATTCTCTTACTTTATGGTCTTGGAGTAGCCCTTATGCACTGCCACAGGTTCTTTTTATTTTTCTGCGCGAAAATATCGCAATTTTATTCATAACGACAAAATTACATTTAGCAGATGCCTTTCCACATTCAAAATTCCTTTGAAGCACAAAAGAGGATGACGGCATCTAGTCTGTGAAGCTTTCTACACCTAGGTTACACAGTCTTTACAGCCATATACATCACAGAATTTGACCTCATACAAGAGGATTACCAAAAAGAAACAAAACCATAAAAGTCT
>JASDQU010737473.1:221915-255298 GCA_032191745.1 Picea mariana
GGTTTTTAGACAAGTGTGAGAGTCTTTGTTTTCTTTATTGCATTGTGTCTTTGCTTTGATTCTTTGCGATCTGTGCTTTAAGCCAGAATTTGTCTTTCTTAGTTTTGTGCTTGTCGGTATTTTCCTTTTGTTGCTTTATTAGCACTTGAATAAAAAATAAATATATCTCTTTTTCATTTTCTGCTTTGTTTAAAGAGTTTTTCTGCATCATTAGCTAGGGAGAAGTCTTTTGTTTCATAAGTTTTTACAGTGTATTTAGAGCATAAGTAGCTCGTAGTTGAGCGAAATTCCTTTATGTTTGCTGCATAAAATCTTAGAAAAATTGAAAAGAAAAATAAATCTTTCTTTGTTGAAAAGTTGCTGAAATTTTGCATTTGATAAAAGTCTTTTGTTTCCATCTTTTTTCATTTATTTTTGCTTTCATCTTTACACACCATCAGTTTCACCTTCATACCCCTTGACATAAGAAAAATCCTTAAAAGCAACAATAATTTAAAATCTATTAGACTTTTTGTTTGTAGGGTTCACAAACTAGTTCAGGACTAGGGCCTTGGATTAGGTTGGAGAGGAAACTCTCTAAGGCCATTCAAAACCAAACATTAGAGTCTGTGATACGGAGTGTAGAAGTCCAGTTTTGTGGAATTTATCCGGGACCCCCCTCTAACATAGGGGATAAACACGAGGTCGCGTGCAGAAAGGTAGCGGAGATAACCCCTCCAAAGCTGGACCAATCGTAGTGGAGAACACATATCAAGGGCTTGTTTTGGGATTCCGTCGTTTGCATTTGCCACGGGGCTTCATGGGTCTCGAATCTGTTTGAGGTCCTCAGTTGTCTTCCAGACCATTTTCTCTTGATACCCTTGACAGGTTTCGGGCTTGATACCCTGCTCATTGTGGTCTACCTGACTTTTGACTGTACTCGCCTGGTGACAGTTCGCGTGCTGGCAACCTAGTTGCCAATCTTTTTAGGGACATACACGAGTGACTGCGGGGGTATACCGCAGTACCTAGGACAGACATTGGGCCACGCCTTGCAGAGTATACCCGGAGGGTGCTTTCGTATTCAAGTTGCACTTGCACTAGTAAGTTGCTCTAGTGTTGGTTGTTGTAACTGTTCTTCCAAATAGTTTAGTGATTGCTTGTCTTATCTCTTAGGGGCTTCTTTTTAGTGTGTGTTATTGTTTGAACGTGTAGAATACCTTAGCGTGTCTTGGATCTTCTCACACAGTGGAGGATCCTGAGCTCCGNGGTGCTTTCGTATTCAAGTTGCACTTGCACTGGTAAGTTGCTCTAGTGTTGGTTGTTGTAACTGTTCTTCCAAATAGTTTAGTGATTGCTTGTCTTATCTCTTAGGGGCTTCTTTTTAGTGTGTGTTATTGTTTGAACGTGTAGAATACCTTAGCGTGTCTTGGATCTTCTCACACAGTGGAGGATCCTGAGCTCCGCCGGTCACGAAGGCTTTTGGGCCTGCCGCCGGTTATACTGGAGCCACCCCCGCCACCATTAAGGCGGAAGCTAGACCAACAAGGGTCTTTCGAAGCGACCGAGTTACAAACCTTTGTGCCCGAAAAACTCCTGGAGGAATCAACCGCCAATATTGGCTCGGTTGAAACCCCAACCACTGATACCTGGCCACCGGTTATTGTACCAATCCAATTTTACGAAACCCTGTCAGTGTCTCACACAACTATGGAAACAAACGATGTTACTTCCTCTGGGAATTCTTCCATTCCCACCATAGTTGCTACCACAGGAGAATCATCTCCTAACTTACCGTCGTTGATCCGGGCCACCATGGTCTCGACCGCAACTACGTCGCACAGTGGACCGAACCCGTCTATGGTAGCGACCACAACTCCCTTCACACCTAGTGCGATAGGCCCTCCGTTCTCATATGGTATGCCTAGTTCGGGTACAAGTCCTGCACTCACTTAGTCCACTTTACAGACTTTGGGTCTGGGGGCAAGGAGCTCTAACGCTCCTCTGCAAAGTCAACTTGGGGGCATTCCTTTCCCTTTTAACGCTTTTCCTTACGCCAGAGGTCATATCCCTCCTTCATCCCCTTCGCTTGGTGGTCCGCATCAGCAGTCCGCCGGGCAGCCTGCACACACTAGTTTATTTGGAGTCGGGAGTCAAGGAACACCTGCACACAGTATGCCGGTAGGTTCGTCACCGTTTATTTGGAACATGGCGTTTGGTAACAACACTTTCTCATCCACCGCTTTCCCGTCTGGGGGCAATCCCATTTTTGGACAGTCTACTCCGGCGCAGGGTACTATTCATGTGCCGAGGGCACATATAGCAGGACCTTGGAACTCAGGACAAGGATCCGTTCCTTCCTCTAGAATGTCGTTTTGGGGTAATTCTTTCCACAGTCAATGGAACCCTGGATAGACTACTATGCCTCTCCCATCGGGACCGGCATGGGGTAATCCTTCCCAAAGTCCTTCAAACACGATGCATGCCCAACAGCCTATGTCCTTTATGGGAAATTAGCCGATGATGTCTCCACAGATGCAAAATCCTTATGTTGGTCAGGGCCATGGTTTCTACCAAAATCCGGGTCAGCAGCCAAACTTTTCCTAGCAACCTGGTGCGAGTCAAACTCCAGGACCCTTTTTCCCAGGCTATCAGCAACAACCCAAACTACCATTCCTGACGCTGTTACACTTGCCAGATTTGACAAGGTTGTTAAATGATCCTATTTGTCACCATCCAAGTTGGCCTCCTATGCCAACGAAGTTGCCTTCGGACATTCCAAAGTTCGAGGCCAAGCCTAATGAAGATCCAGGTGATCATGTGACTACCTTCCATCTTTGGTGTTTATCTAACTCATTGAAAGATGACTCTGTACAGTTGCGATTGTTTCAACGTACTCTTATCGGGAGTGCCGCGAAATGGTATATCGAGCTCGATCGCTCAAGATACTCTTCCTTTGGCGAACTGGCGATGGTCTTCCTTAACCATTTCCAGTTACCTGTGAGATACGACGCTGGCACAGAGTTGCTCGCCAATTTCAAATAGACATCAACGGACCATATCTCTGATCATATCCAAGAGTGGAGACACCGGAAGAGTCTAATTAAAGTACCAGTCCCACCAGCATTCCTGCTTGAGTGGTTCCTTAAGTCTCTGGTCCCACAATTATCCAAAGGCATCGCGACTTCCAGAGTTTTCTCCGAAGAAGATGCCATCATGAGGGCTCAACAGTTTGAGCTCATCTATTCTCAGTCCGGTTTATTATACAACACCCTGCCGGATGCACCACGATCGATACTAGATAAAACTAGACATAGAGTTGGACCACATGCCGATGGTATTGTTGGTTCAGCGCAAACAAAGCCCGCTGAGCAATTGACAAAACAATTGCAACAGTTATCTATACAACACTCAGCGGCCAGCCAGACTACTGCATTGGCTGCTCCTCTTACCCAAACGTCGGAAGTAGACTCCATGCAGTCGACTAACCCCAAGGCCACCCAGCAGCCTGAAGGGAAGAAAAAACAACGCAAGAAGGGTAAAGGGGATAAAAAACCCACTGATAATGCTGGCGGGGACAACACAGAAAAATGGAAGGCGAGGTATCCGTGCAACTTGTGTGCGGAAGACCACCCGACCCATCTTTGTCCTCGACTTGCAGAGGCCCAAAAATTTGTCACACAACAACAGCGAGCAGTGTTGATTAATACCTTTCAACATGGGCAAAATTTAACTCAAGTCTCTACAAGTGCCGAAGGGGGCAGCCAAGAAACCTGCCCTCCTCCAAACAATCCCTCATCCGCGAACATATATATGGTTAAGGGTGATGCTTTCATAACGACTAGAGCGCATGACTATAGTAAACCAAGCTCTTCTAAGAAGGGTAAAGAAGCTGACCTCCCATCTCTTCCTCTACAGATCGAGAAGACATTGGGAGAAACAATGACACGCATTCCAAAGGGTGCATTTAAGAAACAACCCAGAATTACTCTGTGGTGGAGGATTTATCACAAACCCCTTGTGCGATGTCTGCTTTGGAGGTCTTCCAAAGCTGCCATGCTTAGAGGAAGGCCTTGTTAACTGCTTTAGGCTCTACTGATACTTGTAACCCGGGTACCATCATGTGAGATACAACCGACTTAAAACCTCGTCTACCTTACCACGTAGCGTTTCAGATAGTAGTGGCTCATCCCACGAAAACTTTTACACGGAATATCTTCCGCACGATGGTCGATGAGGGCGCCTCGACATGTGTTATGTCGTTAGCATGTTGGAAGGCCATTGGCCAACCCGCTTTGTCTCCATCACCTACTCTCCTCACTGCTTTCGACGATCGTTCTTTCCGACCACATGGCATCGTTCCTTCTTTCCCTATGCAGTTAGGAGGGAAGACCGTGTGCGTCGAAGTAGAGGTAGTCGATGCTCCCCTCGACTATAATCTCTTGTTAGGACAGAGTTGGACTTATGCTATGCAAGCTGTGGTTGCTACAGTTTTTCGAGTCTTGTTGTTTCCGCACGAGGGTCAGATAGTGACCATCGATCAATTGTCCTTCTCTAGACCTGACCCAGCTTTGGGGGCATCCACGGTTCCCATGATTGATAATCCTCAACCCGGTGTCGTTAACGTAGGAGTCGGTTTGTGCTCGTCCTCGATGGGTACCTTCGATTACCCACCTCCTCATGACGATGTCAAGTTTATATCTAATCACCACAAGGTTGAAATTTTTCAAGTTTCGTCGTTCCGTACGACTTACTTTGAGGATCCTTGGATTCTTCCTTCCTCATCAGCCACGATGGATGAGACAGGGCACTCCGGCATGTCCATGCCCTTGTCGGCCGCTGAAGTAGCGTACTCTTTAGTCCAGCAAACTTCAGCTAACCCTGATCCGACTTCTGCACAAGAGTTAGATCCACTTCTAGAGCCTATTTGGGCTCAGGGTTCTCTTGCTAACATCGATTCGTTAGACTTAGTCTTGCCTTCTGACGAAGCAGTAATCGAAGCAATGACTAGTCCGGACAAACCCTAGGAAGATCTTCATCACAGATCATATTTCCTCCCATAGTTAAGCCGAATCGAGGCAGAAGAATTCACTGTTACCATGACGGGAGATCAACCATGTCCTATTAATCTCTTAGCTACATAGGAAATTTATGCTGAGGGGAATATGGCGACTATCGCTGAAACTATACCTATCAACATCTCCCGAAACCCTCGCGTCGTGGAGAATGTCTTCGTCGGAGCAGATTGTTCCCCCGAAGAGATTCAAACTTACACGGATCTTTTCAAAGAATTCCGCGACGTTTTTACCTGGTCTTATGAGGAAATGCCAGGTATCGATCCGAAAATAGTTGAACATGAAATCACAACGTATCTTGATGCCAAGCCTGTTCGACAAAAACTTCGTCCAGTTAATCTTAAGAAAACAACAGCCATCAAGATTGAGGTTGAGAAATTGCTCAAGGCAGGTTTCATTTACCCTATTCATTTGACTCAATGGGTGTCAAACCCCGTGCCGGTCAATAAAAAACAAGGCACAATTCATGTATGTACCGATTTCCATGATTTGAACAAGGCATGTCTCAGAGATAATTTTCCAACACCATTCATCGACCAAATTATTGATGAATGTGCCGGTTGTGAAGCCTTTTCGTTCATGGATGGTTTTTCAGGATATAATCACATCCAAATCAAACCTGAAGACCAACACAAAACGACATTCATTTGTCCATGGGGTACATTCGCATATCGTAAGATGTCTTTTGGCCTTAAAAATGTTGGAGCCATGTTCCAGCGGGCCATGTCTTTTGCATTTCATGACCTCAAGCATATAGTCGAGGCCTATCTAGATGATTTAGCATCACGCTCTCGCAAACGAACGGATCATCCCGCGCACCTTCGACTAATCTTCGAACGCTATCACTACTTTAGGATTCGCTTGAATCCCAACAAGTGCAACTTCTACGTAACGTCAGGACGTTTGTTAGGTTTCATCATTTCAACAACAGGGATCATGGTCGATCCTCTTAAGGTGGAGGCAATAATCCAGTTGCCCCCCCACGCACAATCTTACAACTTCAAAGTCTACAAAGCAAGGCGAACTTCTTACGACGCTTCATCGCCAACTATGCCGAAGTCACCAGGGGATTTATGCATTTACTAAAGAAAGACATTCCTTTTTTCTGGGACGAAGCCGCTCAACGCTCTTTCGACGCATTAAAATACGCCCTCACAACCGCACCTCCGTTACGACCACCTGATTATAACAAAGATTTCTTATTATATCTGGCTGCCGCAGAGTCAACCATAGGCATGGTTTTAGTTCAGGAAGATGATTCATTTTCAGAATACGTGATCTATTACCCGAGCCGAGGCCTCGTAGGACTGGAACTTAATTATTCCCATCTCGAAAAACTTGCGTTGGCAGCAGTTCATGTTGTTCAACGATTCCGTCACTATGTTCTGTTTTGCAAGACCACCGTCGTTGCTGTCGTGAATCCATTCCAATACATGTTGACACAACGAGTTATAGGCGGAAAAATCAATAGATGGATGGTCATCCTCCAAGAATTTGACTTAGACTTCGTTTCAGCAAAGTCCAAGAAGTCATTGGTCTTCGCAGAACTTATTTCGGAGCTTCCGGTTGAGTCAGGTGACGTTGTGCCTGAGGAATCGCCTATCCGGGGGGATATGTTTTTGATTGAATCTTCAGACCCCTGGTACGGAGATATACTTATCTATCTCCAGACTTTGAAGTGCCCCACCTCTGCTTCTCGTGACGAGCGTCGGTGGATATACCATCAGGCTAAGAATTATCTCATACTCGATGATACATTGTATCGGAGAGGTGTAGACTGCATCTTGCATCGATGTCTCACTCATGAGGAGGCTGTCATAGTGCTCAACGATTGTCATACCGGAGCTTATGGCGGTCATTTATCTGGGTTGGCAACAACCCAAAAGATTCTACGAGCAGGTTACTTCTGGCCGACACTTATCAAAGATTGTATCGAATCAGTCAAGAAGTGTCATCCGTGCCAAATCTTTTCTCGAAAGATGAGGGCACATTCTGCTCCTATGTTTCCTATCATCACAGTTGGTCCCTTCACTAAGTGGGGGATTGATTACACTACATGCAACCCCCCGTCAGCAAGGGGGCATCGCTATATCATCGTAGCTGTTGACTACTTCACTAAGTGGGTCGAAGCTATGCCAACGTTTAAAGATGATGGAGAGACTGCAACTCTCTTCTTATTCAACCAAATCATAGCAAGATTCGGCATCCCGAGAGAGATTGTCATTGACCATGGCAATCACTTTCAAAACCAAATGATGACTGAATTGACATCAAAGCTTGGGTTACCGCAGGAACATTCATCACCTTACTACCCCCAAGCCAATGGGCAGGTGGAATCTGTAAACAAAACTCTTAAGACGATTCTACAACGAACTATCAACTCAGCCAAGTCAAACTGGCATTTGATGTTATACTCAACATTATGGGCTTACTGAACATCTGTTAAGACTGCAACTGGTTTCTCACCTTTTCAACTCGTTTACGGGCTGGAGGCAGTCTTGCCCATAGAATGTCAAATCCCATCTCTGAAATTGGCAGTACGGTTATTGCCAGACACTTCTCCACTTGAAGAATGGTTTGTATACCTTGAGCAACTTGATAAGCAGCGTCGCAATGCGGCCTTGGCCAACGAGGCTCACAAACATAAGGTCAAGTGTCAATATGATAGGTCCGTTCGTCCTCGGATTTTCTCTGAAGGCGACCTTGTCCTGGTCTATGACCAAGACAAGGACCCCCTGGGGGCAGAAAAGTTTAAACCCATATGGTTCGGACTCTTCATTATCAAAGAGGTATTAAAAAAGGGCACTTATCGTTTGGTTGATTTTGAAGGGAATGCGTTGGCGGAGCCTAGAAATGGGCTCTACCTCAAGAAGTATTACTCATAGATAGGTCACTGTGGGTAACTTTTTGTAACATATGTATAGTCTTTGTACTATTACTTTTTAAGTTTATTTTAAAGTGTTATGGATGTGTCATTGATGTTATCTTTCGTCAATATGGTAGATGTAAAGAGAGTCCGAGGTGTTCGTTGGGTATGCAGATGGTGCTAGTCGACACACGCGGAGGCTTGCCTCCGCAGCATGGGTAATCTTTACGCCTCAGGGTCAGTTGTTATCTTCCAGAGGTATATGCTTAGGTGACACCACAAATAATGTCGCCGAGTATAGTGCAGTTATTGAGTTGCTTCGTGACGCCTTGTCATTTGGTATCTCATCTCCGGGTCTATCTCGACGCTCAACTGGTTGTGTCACAGCTAAACAGAATATACCGAGTTCATGATCCGACTTTACACCGACGATTCCTTAGGGTACGTCTCTTAGAACACAACTTTGATTATATTACATATTTTCATGTTCCTAGGAGATTAAACCAAATTACAGATACTCTAGCTAATCAAATTTTAGATTGGCATCTTGCCCACATATAAACAGACCATGGACATAAAAATACATTTGTGCACACATAATCCATAAGACACAAAAAAGATAAAAACCATATATAAACATCATAAAATCACTAGAGTACATAGATGGACGCAAACGCCTAAAAAATGGAAATAGTAACGAGTCACCGGGCTTATGCCCTCAAGAAATATATACAACAAGGTGCTCGTGGCACATAAAAAGTCTAAAGTCTGTTCAGGGCCTATGGGCCCTGTTATAATCATCTACAGCACGGGCTAAACGCCTAAACAAATGCACCCATGTCTGAGGTGCCCCCATAACATGAGGCTGCATGGATGGCGGCATGTCCTCTATCTCTGCCATCGGGACTGTGCGAGTGAGCGCAGTAAAATTCCGCTCAATTCGCCTAAGGACCCTCTCGGCCTTTCTTGCTGGGAGGTTCCTTGCTACTGCTGCTCCCCCAGCGGCGGCAGCCGCGGCTTCTGGTCGTGGGCGATGCCTGTTCCGTGCATCGTCGGCAGGTCGCACGGGTCCCACATCTGCATGCAATAAACGTTTACCCATCAAATACTCTTGCATACAAAAAATGATATATATAACAAAAAGACATAAAAATTACATATGCAAAAAAAAAAAAAATACAAAAGAGGAGACTTATCCATCTCCCCTCGCTCCTCACCAGGAGGCACGGGTATCTCTGGATCTCTAGAGAAGTCTATCCCTGCATACGGGTAGTCCTCGATAGCAGGGATCTGTCGTGACAGCCAAGCAAAAAAGTCGTCGTCGAAAGCCTCAACGGTCCTTCCACCACCCTGTCGCGGCAGTAACACTGCCCGTCTACACACTGCAGGGAAAGAGGCCATATGTCCTCGTACTACAACCCGAGGACTGAAACAAGGAACTCCCTCGAAAAAGAACAAACACAAGATAGTTCCGAACCCAAAGTTCCTCTGTGTCTGTTGTCGGCAATCTGTCAATTGCCTCTTCATACACTCCAACAGTGTGGTACTCCAATAAAAAATTTGTGCATTCATGCACTGGATAGCACAGTTCATCTGTGCGCACGAAGCCTGATGCACGGCTGCTGAGCCGGTAATCCGCCCAATAAGTAACAAAATAGTCTGTAGTGCTAAGTTGGTAATCTTGCTAATGGGTACCTGGGAACCTGTACGTTCGGTCCCAGCCTCACAATACTCAGCTATCAACTCCGAGATCTTGCTCGGCCCCGTAGGAAAAGTCTGGAAGTTGACTGGTTCCCCTCTCCTTGAGAGGTCAGTCAGAAAGTAAATGTCCTCGGTGGTGGGCACCAATGATTGCCCCTCTAGCATAAAGGCCTCTGCATCAGGATGCCAGTAATCAATCAAAGCGTTCAGTAGCCTTGGTTGCACGCGCATAAACGGACATAAAAAGAATTTGAGCAAACCGCATTGCATTAACACGGCCACAACATTCGGATCTGCAACAACCAACTCATTGATTGCCTCATGCTCCCTTTCCCTCCACTGGACATACATCCTGCCAACACAACAAGGTAAAGGAGGGTCAACACTTCTTTTAATTTACTTTTCAATCCATAAGGGGGGGTACACGCGGTCTGTAGAGGTGACAGTCACGTGTACACACGTGCAGAATTTACTCTGAACGCGTGTACACGTGGGCTGTTTCTGGACAACCCACATGTACCTAGGGCCGACCTTTTTAAGGTTGACGCCCACCCAAAAAATAACTGAAATGACTAAAATGAAGTATTGACTAGCTAGATAAAGGAGTTTGTACTTACTTGGTCCAAGCAGAAATTCGTTTCGTCCACTGTAGCTCCCGGAATCACTATCTTTGGCAAAGGGGGTCTTTTGGCTCCAGAGTCAATTTCCAAATCAGCAATGGTGATAATGAGCTGCCAGCTTCTATTTATAGACTTTTTGGCCTCTTTTTGTCATTTTTTGGCCCCCCTTATCAGTTTCTTTATACTAAAAACCATTTAGAGTGATTTAGAAGTTATATGGGAGGGATTTGATCAGGAATTGAGACAAATTTTTTTTGAGTTTCGAAAAAATATTGATGGTCCATAATTTTTTTTTTTTTTTCAACTTGAGCATATAGGTTAGGTTATCACCCCAACTTTTGCCTCTCGTTGCCTTTTTCTTATGCTATAGGATCGGTCCCATTAGATTGTGACACAGAACCGTCATATTTGCTCTAGAAGTGTCGCGACTTGGTGGTAGAGCTTACCAAAACATGGATGCCCTAGGTAGGTCTTGGTTGCATTATGGTGTCCATGTTGTTTCTAAACACACAGTAGGCTCGGGAGTCCGTATAGTCTTTCCTGAATATGAGTTTGAGCCTCATTTACATGAGTCTTTTTCACTCTTTGTCTTACCCTCTGGACTCCCAAACAATAATGGGTCTCCTTTTAAGCCCTTTTCAGACCCTCTAAAAATGAAAAGATTGCTGAGCGATCTTGTGACCTTTCACGCTCGTTAAACTGAAATTTGAAGTCACGTCTGTCCGGCGGTAGTTTATCCCTTTTTCGGTCTGGACGGTCAACTGTACGAACAAAGGTATACTCTATCGAATTCCCATTCCTTAGAAGAGTACTCTCAGGTATAATTTTATTCCTTTTTCGGGCCTGAGGGACTAAATTTACGAAAAAGAAACCCCCACAGAGTCTATAGTTAAGCTCTTTTCAGACTCCCTAAAATTGAAAAGATCGTCGAGTAACCTTATTTTTTCACACTCGTTAAATTGGTCCAGAAGAATATTCCTGACGGAATCCATAATTAAGCTTTTTTTAGACTCCTTAAAAGTGAAAAAATAGCCGAGTGACCTTGTCCTTGTCACACTCGTTAAAATGGTTTTGAATCGACGTCTAATCGGTGCTAGTTTACCCCTTTTTCGAATCGACTAGACTATTGTTGAAAAAGGTACCACAGTGGAGTCTCCTTTTATGTTTTTTCACTCTCTAAATATGAAAAACCACTGAGCTTACCTTCTCTGGGTTTGTTAAACTTACATCGAAGGACGTTACCATTGTGTGTTCTATCAACCGCATTTGCATACCTTATCCACCAGCCTTGTGACAGTTTGCTTCTGCGTCTTAACACCTTTGGCCGCCGGAGGATTTTTTCCGAGTATCATTTTACCAGAACATCAGTCTTGTCCTTGTGCCTCGAGCTTGTATGTTTGCAGTACTCGTTCCTCCATTGTAACGTAATATTTCTTTATTCCTTTTCAAAAATTATCAAAAAGGACAAAAAAAAATCAAATATACCCCAAAAAGAGAATGGGAAAAGTATTTTCTTTATTGGCAGCATAATGAGTCGCCCTTGGATAAAGCACATCTGTCTGTTTGATCATCAGACTATGGGATGTAGTACGACCTTAGGAAGTTTTTCTCGCTATATAGAGTTGTGTCCTCCACCATTTGGTTACTCTTCCAAACATATGGAGAGTTTGTGTTGCCTCCTGCTTCGTAGACTTATGATTATCATATATGTTGTCTGAGTCTTATCACTTGTCGTGCTATTGTCCAAGGGAAGTTTGTCACTAAGCCTGAGTCGACCCCTCTGCAATATGTCTCTTGTCCGCATACCCGGCCATCCTGAACGTCCAATCAAGTCCTTGTTCGAAATCACTGAAGCCTTCAGTCTGATCATCAAGATTATCAAGTCCATAACCGACGAGTTGTCGAAGACCTCTGGGTAGTGCAGTCGTACACTCATATTACACTCCTACCTGAGTTTTAGAAGATTTTGAAGTTGTTGCTCGAGCTCTGAAATACAGCCATCAGGCCGAATCAACTTCTGGAAGATGAGTACTCTATATGTCTATCTTTCTGATTTCGAGATGTAGCTCCGTTGTGTATTATTCGCGGCTACTCTTTATAATTATTTGACATGGATCTACAGTGTATTTGATTGATAGCCATGGTTCTATTTTATCCCGAGCATGGGTATGCCCGCCTCGGTGAGACATTTGTTATTTTGCAGACGACACCTCCTGGTTCTTGATCCTTAGGCTCACTCATTCAGCACATCAGTAAAGATTGGTAAAAGATTGGTATTGTATTTCAGCCATCAGATGCTCTTCTGACCTCACACATTAGGGGGCATCTGTTATAACCCTAAATTGCACCACCACACATGCTTACCTGGCATCAGGCCAACTCATATCCCTTCATTGCCAAAACATCTGCTGAACAACTCTTTGGAAATCCTCTTGTGTCAAGGTCCACGCGCCCTAACCCATTACTGCACACGTGTGCACGCTGGCTGCCTCACTACAGCCCGCGTGTACCTAACAAACCACGAAAAAAGGAAAGGAAAGTTGCAGACGGAACAAAAAGCTATGGGTCAGTTAACTGAAACTCCCAGCCATGCATGGCCGAGGGTTCGTCCAAAACCCTAGCTCCTTCTAGCTTATAAAAGAAGGGGTAGGGGTACCATTTGGAAGAGGGAAAAATATAGCGAAGAAACTCTGCCCATTTACAGAATCCATTGTTCCAACCCTTTAGCCTTTCCTCATGCCAAAAGAGATTTAACGCAAAGCAGTTGGAGGACAGAAGAGGAGGAGCCCAGGATCAAGATCAAGGAGCGGTGGTCGGTTTCGACTTTGATTGTAAGTGGATTCATTTTTCAAATAATAAAAGAATACTTTTCCCGTCCCAATGCATGAATTATCTATGGTTTGGTTAATTTATGCTTAATTTCTAACCCTCCAATAGAGAAGTAGCATGCATGCATAGTCATTTGTCTTGATTGTAGGTTATCTTTGGAAAGAGTAGCGCAAGCAAGTAGTCAAAGCGCAATGGAGGATCTACATCAAACGCCGGTAACAAGGTTAGTAGTTCCTTTCCATGCATGTATTGTGAAAGAGGGGTTTAAGTTTTGGGTGGTAGGTTAAAAAGTAATTTCTTTACAGTCAAAATCTGCATGCAAATCTGACCCTAGTTTGCTAGTCTGTAGGGTATTTTTCCCAACAACATATTGTCAACCTGAAGACTGCTTATGAGATGTATGAAGCATTAAAAGAAACGTTTGAAAGTGACAACACTCTCAGAGCTCTTACCTTGAAGAGCCAACTTCAAAGTACCAAGATGACGAAAGGTGACACAGTTGCTATCTTCTTTATGAAGATTTTAGAGATTAAAGAACAACTAGAAGCCATTGGAGAAATCATGTCCGATAGGGAACTTGTCTTATCCACTCTCAACAACCTTCCAAAACATTGGGAGCCTTTTCTTCAAAGTATCAGTGGAAGAGAAAGTCTACTAACCTTTGATCGTCTGTGGATAGACTGTACTCAAGAAGAACTTAGACTTAGAAATAGAGGAGTGGAAGACTCCCCTGACGAAAATCATGCTCTTGCACTTCATACAAATAAAGGAGGAAGATTCAAAAGAAACTTTAGACAAACATTCAGGGATGAGAAGCCTTCATCAAACCTAGGTCGTAACCAGAGAAGAGATGTTTCAGAAATTCAATGCTTCAGATGTGACAAATATGGACACTATGCAAGAAATTGTCCAACTAGGAAGAAGGGAAGACAATATGCTTCTATCGCTAACATTGATCCAGATCCACCTCAAAAGAATGAAGATAAGAGAGAAGAGAAGTACTTCCTCTAAAAACAATCTCAAAACTAAATATTACTGCAAACCCAGGTAAATCATTTGATCTCTAAATTTATAGTCGATTGCTTTCTTAATAAATGAAGGGTATTATCCCTAGTATGAGAGCCCTCAAGACTTAGATCATTATCTCTGGTACGAGAGTCCAAACCTTATTTGATTGATTACTATATTGTTCAAGTAAACATAAAAGATCTAACAAGCAATAAAAGAAGACTTCCATTCTTCAGACTTCAGAGAGAGTTACTTGACTCAGAGGGAGTCAAAAACAAAAATGAAAAGAAGGAAGAGATAATACTTTCTCCCCCTTCAATATTTCAGAGGGAGACACACATTATTCTAGCTGATCCAGTTGCTCCACTTGATATGTCCAGAGATATTGCAGTAGGGCATCAAAGGTCTACCTAGGCTCACTCTGCATGAGGCAGAGGAACATACAAGCCCCTCAAGGCACATCCCGAGAAAGCAAAAGAGATTTTCGAGCTATCATTTAGTCATGAGCCACTTCATTGATTTCGAGCCTCCTTGTCTTGGAGAAGCATCAAGAAAACAAGTATGGCAAGATGCCATAACAGAAGAATACCAATATATCTTAAAAGAATGATGTATAAAATATTGTTCAGAGACCAGAAGGGAAGTCTGTGGTAACTTCCAAGTGGATCTATAAGATCAAACATGCAGCTGATGGAAGTGTCGAAAAATTCAAAGCGAGATCTATAGGCAGAGGATTCTCACAAACAGAGGGAGTTGTCTATGATGAGACACTTGATCTAGTAAGCCCATTACACTTCATCTGTACTACCATCCATGAGTTGGAAACTATATCAAATGGATGGATTCTTCATGAGTTTGGGTTTTAGCTAAAATATTGTTGATCCAAACCTATATTATTACAGTGTTGGTGATGAGAGCCTGATTTTGATGACTTATTCAAAAAGTCTTGTTGTTGGATACAAGTAAACTTTGACTTCTAATTTCGAGATGAAGGATATGAGTATGATGCACTACTTCTTGACACAATAAGTATGACAGAGGACCGATGAGATTTTTTTTGAGTCAAGGAAAATATACAGTGGGAATTTTTTTAAAGAAGTTAAGTATGACAAAATGCAAATCCACAGTGATGAATTTGAAGAAAATGATTGATGAAGATTCAGACGAGACCAATCCACAACTGATTGGATCACTGATGTATCTGGTTAACACCATACTTGATTCATGTTATGCAGTGAATGTACTTAGTCATTCCATGAGTCAACCGAGACATACTCGCTAGACAACAACAAAACATGTATTGAGATATATATGAGGCACAATTGTATATGGCCTGAGATATGCCTCCAATGTGAACTTGAGTTTGCAGGATATGTCGATAAAGATTGAGCAAAGAGAATAGTGGACCGAAAAAAAACATCTAGTTGTCTTACCATAAAGGTTGTCATGGTTTCTTGGTGCAGCAGGAAACAAAATCCTTGTGGCCTTGAAATACCACAGAAGCAAAGTATGTATCATTGAGTGTGCGAAGCAATATGGCTTCACAAGCCTCTGACAGTTACTTGATCATGAGATGGATCCTATGATGATAACCAGAGCTGTGTAAAGCTCCTTGAGAACCCAGTGTTTCATGTTGGATCGAAACACGTTGACATAAAATATCATTATATGAAAGACATGATGGATAGGAAAATAGTACAATTGCAGTACCTTCCTACACATGAGCAGATTGTAGACATAATCACCAAATTAGCTTGGTGAATGATACCTCCCTAGTTGAGAGGGAGTGTTGATAACTACAACCAAGACAAAGTTAAAAAATACATTCGTGTGAGACGTGACATGATGAAGAATGCCTCCCTAGTTGAGCGGGAGTGTTGATGATTGCAACTATGTGAGACATTCTCCAGGAGACAAACCTGAGAGAGAGCCCCTGAGAGGGGTGTGTGGTTCCTATTTGAGACAGAGTTGGAACGTAGAGATCGCCTCCTCCTTACAGAGAGTTGAGAACTTCAGATGATTCTCCTGTGTAACGCAATGAGAAAGGAGATTTGCAGAGTTGGATGTGTCTGTGGCTGAGCACAAGGCGACCATGTGAAATACCAAAGTGTCGGGTGCATCGTCATGAGACAAAAATGAAGATGATGTATTAGTCTCCTCTGAGCAGAGAGTTGATGAGAAACCCCAGATGACTCTCCTGTGTAATGCAGTGGAAAAAAAGATCTGTTGAGTGGACGTGTCTGTGGACGAGCACAGGTGAAAGTGATCCTAATGGTTGAGCACTAGTGAAGAAGTGGTTGTTCTGTGTAATGTAGTGAGTCAGAGATATGGACATCCCTATGGATGTGCCCCTAGTGGCCAAGCACTAGTGGGTGTATAAGATCCCTTGCTATATTGTTCAAGAGTCGGACCTGCCTGTAACCTTAATTGTAATGTAAAGGGTACAGGTCGGCCCCACCTTAATGTGATTGATAATTAATATAAAAGTAATTAATATGGCTAATATTAATTATATATTATGAGATAGTGAGGTTGACCTTGTTGTGCCAATAGACACTTATGTTGATAGGTCAAGTCTAATATAAGTAAAGGTAAATTCCTCATTGAGGAATCATATCTTTTGTGTGAGTTTGGAAATTTCAGCAAGTAAATCTACTTGGGAAAAGTGCGCACCTCTCTTGTGCGCTAGTCTTCTAGGGTTTGTGAGCACCCTTTTGTGTGCTAGTTTTTATTGGTGGTGAAGGTCTTTCTCTTGAAGAATATAGCAAAGGATTGGCTGGGTTTTCTTCCCTTGTTGAGAAGGGTTTCCCAGGATACTTCTTGTGTACTTGTGCATGGTGTTTCTTCTTGTGATCTTGGTTGTTGCAACAAATTGTCTATGGTTTAAGTAAAATGCTAAGATGGAATGAAACTCATGCTTAAGCCTAGCTTATTGAAAAATCAACACATCTAACAATGTATAGTCACATTTAACTTTGTAAATTAGCACATTCAAAATCATAAATCATTAAACCATAATTAATTCTCTACACATAACAAGTGTTTTCAACCCCAATCAACTACCATGGATCATATTGCTCCCCTAATTCTCATGGTTTGCTAAATGTCTCAAGGTTGTCAGGTTAATCATTCTCCTACATTCTACAAATCCATGCATGCCTTTTTCCGACAATTACTTTTATTCTTCTTGCTTTCTGTAATTTTTTCTCACACCAATGTCCATGATGATTATTTATGTTCATTATTTCTCTCATGTACAAAAATAACTCTTCCAAATCCTTATAACAAGCTATGATACCATTAAAAAACACCCTCGTATACAAATCAATATTGCAAAGGGTGTACCAACAAAAAGGATAGAGTTTGAGGAATGCATTGCACTTCCTCCCATAGTTTTGACCTATCTACAATGACATCATTTTCCTTCACCTATACAAATCTCATTGCTAGGGCATGAGCAATTGTGGCAAGCTTGAAGACTATGTGCATATCGTAGGAATGAAGATGAATGTTGCATGCATAAATCCAAGATTTTTTTCCTTCCAATTAGGGATTTGAACTACTCATGATCCAATGCAATGCGGTGCTCTCTCAACGCGCTCGAGAAAATCCTTTAAACACTATCTGTCCCCTTCAAACTGTAGGGATCACTCTCAACAAACAAGCAATTCATCATAACAAACATGGCATCATCTTCAACAATCTTTCTAGGTAAAGGATTAGTGGATCGAGCAATATTTTACAAAGCTCACCTATTGATTCTTGAGCTCAATCTTCATACATTTGTGTGTGCTCATAAGTTTCTAATATATGGAGGATACAAAGTGCATTGTCAACTCCAGGCCACAATTTACAAGTCATGCAGGCCTATGCATAGATCCATGGTCCCCTTTCTTCAAACCCTCCACACTTAAACTTCAGCCTTGATGTAGCTCAAAGTTCCAAAACTACCTCAACAGATTTGGGCATCTAAATGACTAATGACCCATCAAACAGTGGTGTAGAAGTGGACTTCCCACATCGCAGTTTTGAAACAAAATTTAAACTGCAAAGTAGCCTTCAAATGTAAATCATGCTTTTAGTATGGTCAATTCACAACCTCTCATCCAAAGCACCATCCTTTAATAAAAGTGGCAAGATTCCAAGGAGGTGGAATTTGAAAACAAAAAGAGGTCTCACATCAAAAACTCCCAAGAGGAAGCCTCCACTCCTAGCATCCCATATGCTACAAACACTTCATAGATTATGATGGTCTCCAATCCTAGCATCCCATATGCTACGAACACTTCATAGATTATGATGGCCTCCAATCCTAGCATCCCATATGGGGACAAGTCATGACACAAAAGGAAAAAACAATGGGCACCTCTTACTCAAGATATACCGTAGGAAAGATGGTCATCATTCACATTAGGATCACATGACTCCAATAGAGACTATGAACGCCACAACTAAGAAGGAAATATTGTTGACAACCCACAATTAGGTACTATTCCCACAATAACACATCTCAATATATGCAAAAAGAACTGAAATTATTAGTTATATCGAATTGTACTTTGCTTGACGTATTGTATAGAATAGTTTGACCTTTATATTAAAATTTTATTAAGCAATTCCTTCAAATCAGACTTGCCACAGTATAGAATTAGAATGGGCAACTAAAGTTGGATTAGCCTTTGATGCTTCGATAAAAAGACCCAAGCATTTTAACAGAAAAGAAGGAAAGGTTACTCACCTTGCACATGCTGATTAGAGGAACATGATTCAGCAAATATTAGAACAGGAGGGGTTACTCACTACCATATAATAAGATGCCAGAAAAAGAAACCACCGCACCATCTCAACGTTAAATGACAGTCCACATGCCCCTTTAGTACAAAATTATAAAGAGAGACTAAACTTTGTCATTCTTCAAAAACAGCGATTAGGCAAGAAAAACGTCTTCTGAGACAACAACCCAAACTCGTGCAGTATAATATTACACAAAATAGAAAAAGAAAGGACACGTATTAGTGATTCCACGAGAAGGGATGCAGTGACTTGAAGAGCCAATTCGATTGGCACTTAATATAACAAAACATAAATCTAATCCATTAACATTGCTATTTTCAGTAATACTTCCCAGTAAAATGGGAAGATGGCACAGATACTGGCCCCAGCTGCTGGATAGGCTCTCCAGTGAAAGGATCAAACTTGAAAGGTTGACCAGTGAAGGGATCAAACTTTATTGGTGGCCGCCTTTCTGTAACACTTGCTTCTGGTAAGCCAGACCCCAGGTTAAAACCAGTGCTTGCTGGAGCTCTATAAGATGAGAGACTATGAACATCATCTAGCCTAGTTGGCATCCTTTCTAAAAGAGAATCTCCCATCAATTGTGGTGGCACTTGTGAAAGGCCGCCCAATGATGTAGCTGCAGCATAAGGATCATGCCTGCATGATAAATTTAAAAGAATTAAATTGAGGACCAACCTAAATAACATAAATATAACAAAGTTTTGAACAAAATGAAGTGCAACAAACATGAGAACAGACATGTAAGAGATGTTAGTTATAAACAGGTTATCGAATTTAACACAAAATTCTGTATTTATTGTGAGTTACAAAGAGAAAACACCAAAAGTACGTATGTCCAGACTCCATAGTCCATACAACAGTCAAAACATTTAAAGCCTAACAGGTTAACAAAAGAAATGAGTGGAAAAAAATGGAACCAAATCAAGATTCAACGTAGTAATTTTCTTTCTTCCTTTTATTGTGTCTCACCATTGTTATTTGGGAGGGAGAGAATGTTCACAGAATAGTTACTGAAGGCACATATCTGCACAGCGAATCAACACACTAGTTTCGGACAGCAGATTTTCAGATATTAGAAGTATTTGTTTCGAAGAAACTGTGTAGAAAACTTTAAACACGGGTTCTCCAAACACACTAATCGCTGGAGGTCCTAGCTTACCATTCTTTGAATTAGCAAGTGTAGAGACCTCGCTACACTATGTTCAATCTGAAACAAATGATACAGCCAAGTCTACTCAAGATTCATATGGCAACAACAATCGCATAAATGCAAGTATGCCAGAAAAGGAACACAAACAATCCCTCAAGTTCACAGCAATAATCATGCATGAATTACCATATAAGAATGCTAAAATCTAGTAGTCAAAAAATAAAGCCCACCAGTTCAGACTGGTTTGGAGATTGCTGATCCAGACCGGAACCATAGATCATTTGGAGATTTCTGGTCCATATTGAAACCAGCAACAACCAGACCCGCACACTACTCTGGAAAAAAAAAATTATAATGCCAATCTTTTAATATTAATTCTTAAAGTTTGAAAAAAAAATACAAGGTAAATGTCAAATAGTGGAATTGGTTGAACCATCTGCGAAAGGCATGTTGCCAATGGGGAGGCCATAGGTCATATGTCTAAATCCAGTGGAGTCCATTGAGGTTACCAGCCACTCTTGCACCTGGCAATTGACACCATCCTCCATCTGGATACTCCAGGGAAGAGGGAGGAACCCCATGAAGTGTACTTCAAGAATGAAAAGAACAGGATGTCAAATATGAGCAAAGGTAATCATCAACATAAACTTTCACATTACAAGTTAAAGAGTAACCCCCACTTCAAGATGCCTGGTGACGGAAACAGACCCACTAGACCTCAAAGAGAGAAGCTAGAAATTGGGGAGTCTAACGGTTTGGATTTACATTGATGTACATGAATATATTTTTTTATTAAAATTTGAATAATTTATGTATTTTTTATTCAAACAATTTTTATACACGTTTTTCCGCTGTTTTGGATAACAGTTCATGATTTTGGTAATTTTGGTTCAAGTTGTGACCACTTTGACTGAAGCATAAAAAAAGCACTAGGACATACACATGGGTATATAGTGCAAGTGTTTGATGTGTTTACATATGTTCATATGCAGACCTCTATTATAAAGGCAACTAAAAAAAATAATTAGCATATCTGCCTTTATTGAAGTCTCACCAGAGTAAAGCCGATCCTGGGAGAGGACGAGATGCAACTAGAGGATCTAGTAAAGAGGAATTGTTTGTTCCAGTTATCCCAAGTAGCCCAGAATCTCCAGATGGCAGATCTGATCTTTGTCCTTGATGTAGCATTGGAATTCTCCCACTTGCTAAGCTGTCAGCCTTATACTGCAAATCAAATGTGTGTCATTAAATGACATGGTAAAACTAGATTTCAAGAAAATTTCATGAATTTTCCTATCTTGATTTCAAGAAAATTTTCTCCATATTTGTTACCAGACTTATCATGATATGTTACACATCTACATACAAAAATACTCTGACACAACTTGTAATTATTCATAGCACCTTATCATCAACAGGACATAGCACATTACTCCTGACAATGCTTCAAATTGCTGTAAATGACAAATCACTTATAGGAGTAATGGAAAGAAACATAGAATTAGGAGAATTACCCTTGCAATCAAACCAGCAAGGAATGCACCCTTGTTTCTCCCATCTGCAAAGTTGTTTGTTACAAACTGCACTTGCAGAGATTATGCATTTAGTGATAAACTATAAAGACAATGCAGAAATTTTAAAGACCAAATTAGTAAGAGAGTGGAGAATAGGAACCCAAAAAATATTGATGATTTAGTGGGCTAGACCTGGTCAAGGATAGATGCAGCTGTCACTTCAGGAAGCTCCCGCAGACTTGTAAGGCATTGAATGTCAATCTGCAATGGAACAAACAGATATAAAGATTTTTTTCAATTAGGATATAAGATATTATATCTTATATATATACATATTTTTGAACACTCAAACAGATCTTCGGAGCTTGTCATCTCAACCAATATCATCAGAACTTATTTTCAAACATTCTCAGATAGATATCATGAACACTGATCCTATCTATATCAACAAGCAATATATTCACGCCCACATGATACATTTAGCATGTTCACTTCCACATACTATCTCTAGAAAAGTCATCCACATTAAGTTTAGAAACATAAAAAGAGAACTATAATACAAATTGTAATAAAATACAGATTATATGTATAATGGCACCAATCAAAAGAAAATATAATTCGAAAATTTGAAAGACTGATTCTGAAAGCACCCCTTCTGCATCTGGTACAATCAGGAACAACCTCTTTGGTAGGTTATGGTGCTTCCATTTGATAGTTGCTCCAGGAGTGCAGTGCAATAAAATCCATGCCAATTCAATCGAGCTAGCATACATTGTCTTAGATAAAGGAATATAAGTTCTCCCAAGACTGAACATTAAAGAGTGCTTCCTTAAATAATTGAATTTTGAATGCATAGTGCATATTAACCCGATTACAAGTAACAATATACAACAACAAGATGAATACTACTATTTACGCTGCCCATTCTGCAATTAACATGATATCAAGAAATAGCAATCTGAAAGTGTATAACACGTGTTTATTTAAATAACAATCTATAGCTAAAGAATTATTAGGGATCAAACTAAAGGAAGCTTACTCTGCATGTCAATAGAGCTTACTCTTCCCAATACTTCAATACATTCCCAGTGTGACTGATGCATTTATGGTCTTGGGCTTTTTAAAGTTCATGTGCTATAATGCAATGGCCAAAAAATTAAAAAATAAATAATAAAACAGCAAACACTCCTGCCTTTTCCTACTTGATCCACCTAGCGTCTACCTTCTATTAAAATCTATTCAAACCCCAAATTGACACACTTCCACTATTTACTATTCATTTCTGCTAGTGTTGGGCATTCACTTGGAACTGAAAACTCATGTTTGTATAAAATTTTCTGAATGTTTCACTTGAACCCTGATGTTCTCATGTTATTGCTTTCATGATTTTCATTGTTCAATGGAGAATATTTGGTTTAAAACTTGAAAGTTTAATCATTAGTAATTTGGTATATTTTTATATATTTGGGGGAGGGTCCCCTATTTTCTATACCCCTGTCGTGTACCCTGGGCATATCCTGAAATAAACTTGGTGTATCATAGGGTTTTAGGCCCTAGGGTTATCACCATATAATCAGCTCCAAGTTCAGCCACATATACTCACTCTCAGCACAAAAGCAATGCGGGTCACAACCATGGTGAGAATTCACTATTACATCTATAAATCACAGTGTTCCACGGGGACACATTCCCCACGTTTCCTCACGTCCCCTTTTTGGGGAGACGCAGGGGGACACAACTCCCCAAGGTGGGGGATGAGTCTCCCAAAGAGGGACTCCTCGGTGTCCCCCCTTGAAAAGGACTTTTGGACGTCCGACCAAATTTTTTTTTGCCTAATAAGGCTTAAAAAACAAAAATTTAAATTTAAAAAAGCAAAAATTGAAAAATTGAAAAACAAATATATATATATATATATAGATAGATAGATAGATAGATAAAAGTTAAAACACAATTAAGTGGCCTGAGAAAATCACCTCCAAGTCAAGACAGAGATTATCCAAATCCAAAATCGTGTCCTCTTCAAATGAGCCTCTCCTCTATTTATATTGCCTCCTTTAGATTGGTCCTCCTTATTTTGTGGTTGACTTGCTCTTAAGGTAAGTTGGATCCTTGTGTTTTAGGCCCCAATGTTAACCCCAAGGGTGAGTCGTTGCCCCTTGATGCCCATTTGGTGGCTTTACTCAACCCCATGACTCCCTTCTTTGGGGCTATAGCCTACGGGGAGCCCCTTAGACTAGTACGCCTTCCCTCTAATGAGGTCAAAAGGGAGGGGATATGACAATCCTCCCTTCCCAAGATTGCTTGTCCTCAAGCAACCGCAAACTAGGATGCTGCAAAATATGCTCGCTCTCCCACGTGGCACCCTCGACCGGCCAAACTCTCCACCTGACGCGATACTCCTTGATCACTCTACTCAATCTCCTCTCTCGAACATCCATAATCTCCTCGGGAGTCAACAACATCTATCCCCTCTCATCTAGTGGTGATAACTCAATGGGAGTAGTGACCTGTGGTTCCCATGCCCTCTGGAGACAAGATGCATGGTAAATATTGCGACCTTGGCTACCCACGATCAACTCTAACTCGTAAGTTACCTCTCCAGCTCTCTGAAGCACCCTAAAGAAGCCAAAGGGACAAGACCTCATCCTCTCAGCACCACCTCTCTTCCATGGAGATGGTTTAAATGGTTGCACCCTCAAGTACACTAGATCTCCGATCTCGTACCTATGCTCCACCCTGTGTCTGTCCACACACATGCTCTGTCGATCCTGGGTGGTCTGTAAGCTATCGTGGGTGGTGTCCCTACAATGCTCGCCCAATGTAACCACTCAATCCATGACCTCACTTAGTCATGCAAGTACCCCTCAGTTCGGCGATCCACCGCCATCGCCTAACCAACCATCTGAAGGTAATCACTAATGTTGGGAGTCAATCTTGTGCCCGTTGATCTGATGAATCTTTGCCAAGGAGGTAGCTTTGTCATCTGTGTTGGCACATACTCCCATGTGATCACTGGAAAGCGCATGAGCCCTGTTGGATGGTCAATCAATATGCTCTGCAACCTCAGTGAATCTGTGATGTAATCTGTCCACAAACTCTTCCATCCTTGTCCTAGAATGGGCAAGGACTGCATCAATCTGACATGAAGAGTGTGCCCCAACTTGCTCTGCTGCCAAGTCATACACTCCCCCATATGTCCTAACACAACGTCTGCTAAGTCCCTCCATGTACAACTCTCTCGAACCTGCTCATAAATGGTAAAGTCTCTGGGGTCCCAAACTACCCTGTATGATGTGAATCACTCTCCATTCCTAGCACTGATCTGCCCAGTGCTCACAAAAGAACCTGTAACATTGTCCCTGATGAGCCAAGAGTTAATAAACTATCAAGGCTCGGTCAACTGCACATAAGACTGCTCCTCCAAGCAACCAATCATACGCACCCCAAGAGTAAACTCTAGAGAACGCAAACTGGCCATCCCATCTGTGTCAATTGCCCCGCTATCCACAACTGCAATCCCAGGGTCCCAGGCCAAACGTAGATAGGAACCATTGTGTTGAGGTTGCATCCCTCCAATCATCACCGTCTAACCATCATGCTCAAGTTGTGCATTCCTCTCCTGGAACTCCCTATTATGGATCATACTTGACCAAGATATCTCAGTGAAGTCAACACCTATCCATCCACGACTATCCTTGATCCTCGACATCATGAGGGAAAAGAAAAACTCAACAACTCCTCTCACATCATCATCCCCATCATGATGCAGACCAATCACTACCTCGGCTTTGTCGATCGTCAATCTCATTCGAAGCAACCCATCACTATGATGAATGCCTGGATCCCACCACCCTATTGGAAGTTTACCACTCCCAATGTCTGCTACTAAAAAGTCTGGGCACTGTTCCAATAGAGTCTGAGACTCCCGCTGCGCACCATGTACACTGATCACCAAGTCCCAAGGGATGATCTCTGTCGCTAGTACAAAGCTATCTGTCCCAGTCAAGTGGCTCAGAGGTTCTTCCCATGTCCTGAAGAGGGCATCAAACCACAACAACAGATGCCTCAACAACTGTCTGCCATATTGTAGAGTGACTAATGTGTTGGTCAACCCCCAATGCATGACCAAGGTGTATGTTGCTCCTCGAGGTTTACCCATCCACTCTCTGATCCTGGGTAACCTCAAATCAATGGTATCCTCGAGGCCTCTATTAGAAGGTCTCCCTAGAGGCAACGCCCCAAAACTCCGTTGCACACTATTGTATGCCAATGTAGTCCCCTACACTCTGTCGCACACCATTGTGTCCTCCTGTACCATCCAGTGTCTCGTGTGCACTACTGTCCTCGACATTCTACTGATGATGGTTGCGTATGTATCCCAGAGTGTGTCCATGTTTGTCATGTACCTATCCACCCAATCCATGGTCTCGTATACTCCCTCGTGGGTTGGTCCCCAAGGAAGGTGCTCAACTATCTCCTGAGTCTCTAATGTGCTCTCTGAAAGAAGGGGCTCATGATCCTCGCACTGCCAACTAAGAGCGCAATCCACTCTCTCGAATTCATAACTCTTCTCGAGTATATGCAACTCAGAATGATCCTCATCCAACCTCATCATGAGAGGTTGTACCATCCGATGTCCCGTGTGCACTACTATCCCCGACACTCTACTGATGATGGTTGCATCTGTATCCCAGAGTGTTTCCATGTCTGTACCTGTCCACCCAATCCATGGTCGTGTATACTCCCTCGTGCGTTGGTCCCCAAGGAAGGTGCTCAACTATCTCCTGAGTCTCTAATGTGCTCTCCAAAAGAAGGGGCTCATGATCCTTGCACTGCCAACTAAGAGGGCAATCCACCCTCTCGGATTCATAACTCTTCTCGAGTATAGGAAACTCAGAATGCTCCTCGTCTGACCTCGTAATGAGAGGCTCCTCCCTAATATCATGCGTGACACTCACGCCTGCCTGTATCATGGCTGCCAAATCTGATGGAGTCTCTGTTGTAAGTGGTGAAGAGCGTACCAAGCTCAGCTGATAGCGTAGCTCCTCAACCTCTCCGTACTTGTCTTCAACAAACTTGAGGGCAAGGTCCCTATCCATAAACAACTATAAGTAGTCTGACTTCAGATGCTCTAGTGCTTCTCTGTCGATGCATAAGTGAGCACTAGTGACTCTACCTGACATTCCACTATGTCTCTCCTCTATCTAAGCTCTCTGCATCATTATCCTCAATGAATCTACGAGTTCCATCGGTCTTGGTCAAGACCTGTGTGATTCAATCCTCTGTCACCAACAAGCGATCCTCCGAGTCACACAGTGGTAACAGTTTCTGTCCAATCACATCCAAATGGTCTAGACCGTCGCCTGTAAGAGTGCTCTCCTCATCATCATCATCCGATGCACTAGGTGATACCATGCTACGATGGGACTCATGCGTGACATCGTCCTCAACACATGGCTCCTATGAAGAAGGATCCATGTCCCCGGGCGATCTCTCAAACATCCATCCTCTATCATATGTGGGTATCATCATGCCCTCATCATCATCATCATCCTCATAAGTGTCAAGAGTGGGATGGGATGCTGAAGGCTCATCATAGATGGGTGCTAGCACACCCTTGTCATCATAAGCATCCTCAATGTATGTGCCATCAACCTGTCTATCATAGCTGTCGGTGTCATGGATCTCATAGGGCAATGCTAATGGTGCACAAGGTGTTGTGTCATCATCCTCATAGTCATCATAGTTGGGACAAGACGTTGCCCCCGCATCATCAGTACCAGTGAAAAATCCCATCAACATGCTAGTGTCAACGATGTCATCATGGACCACTGCTTGGTCCTCCTCTGCGCTCACCTTCTCCTCAAGAATGGATGCCTGCTCCCCCACATGGGAATGTGCTCGTGCCAACTCCTCCTGTATTTCTTGCTTTTCTTCCTTCAATCTTCGTCTTGTGCCATTGAAGGCATCCTCATCTAAATATTCGGTCCAGCTTCTATACTTGATGGTGCAATAGTCTTGCAAAGACATAGCAGCACAAAACTCTTTACCAAGAGCTAGATACTCCAAATAATAAGGCATGTAGTTGCCTACCGCTAGTTCCCACTTGATTTCAGCAATGAGCTCCTTCTTAGTCTTCATCTTTCCAACCTCAGTATGCTGCCCTTGACCTCAGTTGACTGTTGCAGATTTCTCTTCTACTGAATACCCCTCAGGCTGGCAAGATCACCAGCTCTGATACCACTGTAAAATCCCCTAGGGTTAAAGAATAAACCACAATCTTTTCTTCATAATAAGTAGCAAACATAGGATAACTAGCAATTACGAGTGCTTCCGGATCTTATGCTCAGTTCTGATACAACATTAACATCCAATAATATCCATAAACAACCATTAAATAAACAGGGTCAACACTGTCTTAGCAGTTCTGTAGCATAGCCTCCAGTAGTGAACAATATCTACTAACCCATTTGCAATCCTAACCAACAATAAAGGTCTCTAAACAGTAACCAACCCCATAGCAAAACCTTCACAAGGCTGCTGCCCCAACACACCAAGAGTACTAATGTCCATACAGCAGTAATAATATCAGTGCACAGTCATAACAGCAGGAGAATGCACCATATAGTATCCAATATCAACAACAGAAAATAGTATCCAATTCTCAGTGTCCAAAACAGTATCCAAAACCAGCAGTAAACTCTCAAAGAGGCTGTTGTCCCAATTTTAACACACCAGGAGTACTAATAATCATACACCGAAGTTAAGTGCTGTCTTTCAACAATTATTTGAACAGTTTACTACACAACACACCAGATTCTAAGAGTTATTAGACAACAGAATAGTCTAGTCGTAAACAATGAACCTGGAACAATATCGGCGGCCTTGATACTTCTGTTCTTGTGCTAGATCGGTCTGCCCGGCTGCAGAATGAGGGGTCTGTTCCTTCCTAGTTCCCTTCTGCTTCATCTGCCAGCTCTCATATACCTTTGGCCTGTAGGTACGACCCTTCTTCTGGCCTCCTCCAACCTTCTGCGACAGCCCCAATCAACAGGAGGGAACCCTCGGCCTGTCCAACAGAGATCAGCTATCCTCGAAGAGACCCCTCGGTTCAGTAACTAGAGTTCAGCCTCTTCTCAGCATACCTTGCTGCCACTAAAAACCCCACGAGATGAGCTCCTGATGTAGTGACAAACAGGACTGAACTAGGGTGAGGGTTACCCACCGAAACTGAGCAATGGAAAGGGTTAAACAACCCTTAAGTGGCCTGACGCAACCGCCTCCAAGTCAAGACAGAGATTATCCAAATCCAAAATCATGTCCTCTTCAAATGAGCCTCTCCTCTATTTATATTTCCTCCTTCAGATTGGTCTTCCTTATTTTGTGGTTGACTTGCTCTTAAGGTAAGTCGGTTCCTTGTGTTTTAGACCCCAATGTTAACCCCAAGGCTGAGTCGTTGCCCCTTGGTGCCCATTTGGTGGCTTTACTCAACCCCATGACTCCCTTCTTTGGGGCTATAGCCTACGGGGATCCCCCTTAGACTAGTACACCCTCCCTCTAATGAGGTCAAAAGGGAGGGGATATGACACACAATACCTAACCATTAACTATTATATTAATTACTACCTCAAATGCCCCATTATTACATCATGCTCTTATTCTTCTAAAAGTTCAAACACATTTAAATTCTAAATATGTCCATTGTCTCCAACACCCTCCCATAATGGTCATTTTACATGCTTGTTCAAAATAGAAAAAGGCAAACCTTTGGACAAGCAAGATGATTGCAGTCCACAAGATAAGGTTTTCAAAATAGGAAATTGAAGTGAACCATGTCCGACATGGTTGATGAAGTACAATTTAAGTCACCATCCTTTTGTTTGACCATTAACTCACCAATGAAACGAAAGACAATGTTGGCTGAAAAATCAACCTTTCCACCATTGACATAGATCTTGGCCTGTCCACTAAACTCACCACCTCTATATCTTGGCAATCAAAATGATGTGTTTGCTTCTCTGAGAAAGCACCATCTCCACTTCTTTACCACTTCATCTTCATCCTCCACGAGAGTCTTCATCTTATGAATTACAACAAACAATGCATAATATACCCGATGTTTGCCTCCTCTTCTTTGCTGATTTTGACTTGTTTCATCAGCAACATCATCTAGGGCTTCATTTCTTGAGCTCTATCTCTCCTAACACCTCTCTGGCATATGCATTATGGTCAAGTCTTTAGTGAACTTACAATCATCTTTTTGTTGAACTATACCTGCATTCTCAATGTCTAGCAACCTGAATAAACCATGTTCTTCCACACCCATAGCAACCATATTTTTGCTATTCTTATCAACAATAAAACACCTAGTATTGCTGAAAGTTATGTCCAAGTGTGGGCTACATTTCATTATACTACTTATTGAAAGTAGATTTATCTCCAAACAAGGAACATAATAGACATCTTTAATCATTACCTTCCTACCTCTTACCTGAAGTAGAACATTTCCCTTTCCTCTAACCTTGTATTCTTCTCAGGCACGCAACAAAATAGATCAGATTGAGATTTATCCTCTACAAAATCAGCATAGCAACCAATACTGTTAGTCAAATATCTACAAGCCTCTGAATCCACATACTTATCATCCTTACACTCTTTGAATCCTTGTTTCTGGCCATGAACACATAGAACTCTTCTTCCTCCTTGTGTTCAACCACATTAGCATGCTTCTTTCAAGATTGATCATCACATAGCCACTTCCTACAAACTTGGCTTATATGCCCTAAATTTTCCGTAGTAAAAGTGTTTAATTGTTTTTCTACTTTTTCCTAACACGTTCACTTCACTCATTTCCATTAATTTGTTGTTACAACTATCTTTAGGATCTGATCTCAACCATTCTTATTTTTTGTCAAGTTCATCCTCGCCTTTGACCACTTATTGGCAACTCAAGAGCAACTTTTATTGTGTGCTAATCAATTGGAGTTATACACAGAAATCTTAGTTTGATAACCACATACAACCCGTAGGGACACCCTCCTGCGACTGGAAAAGCACCAGTCCAAATAGAGAGGTGTCTAGCATTGACAGGGCTAGATGACCTATAATTATTAAGCAGGTCTACTAGTGCAGATTTGTGTGGTAACAAATTGGCGTTGTTGCTCGGGAATTCATCAACCCTTGGGTATCTATAACAACATCGGTGAGATTTGCTTTATGTGTTATATTTTCTATCTCACCTAGCGACTCCACTATTGTAGCATTTTATCACGCTGGACAACCTGAGAAGATCTCCACGATTTAACCCTGCACAAGGCACAGTTTCGGACATTAACGAACCTAAAAATATATTTTAGAACACGAGGGTAGATAAGATAATTATATCGATGTCCAACAAATGACCACAAAGTAGGTCAATGGGACTGCTGAGTCAATGATGTCGATACAAATCAGGAGTACTAAAATGTCTCCTACATAAAGAATAAGAAGTAAAGTAAGGCCTGAGGTCTATGCTAAAACATGGAAAACACTTGACTCCAAGTGTGGACAGCTACAACGAGAGGGAGATTTACAAAGGGAAGGGATCCAGGGACTAAATCATGGTCCACTAGATTTATCTCTCCTCGAGGCTGAATGAAGAAAACTCAAGATAGAATGATGTCTCGAGGAAGCGCTGGGGAAGATCTGGACCATATACTGTGCCGCTGTCTGGAAGAAGTAACCCGTTGTTGATGTCTAGGTAGATCACCTCCTAAGTCTCCCTTGGCAACTCCATTGCAGAAGGATCATGATTGATCATGGACGCTGAATCGATACAATGGGTGCAAGATAATTTCTCCTCAGTTTACAAATTTTCTCATATTAAGAGAGGAGAAGATAAAACTGTTCCAGAGTTCTATGGCAGATTTCTCAAGGCATTGAATACGATCCACCCCTCATTCTGACCAAAAAACGTTTTCGTGGATTATGCCTTTGCTTTCGATTCAATGTTTCTTTCACTCTCGTGGACTGAGAACACAACAAATTTAGGGCAAGCTTTTTCTGCTACCCTAAGAGTGCAGGAATTCCTTGTTGTTGAAAAGGAACATAATACTACAAGCCTTGCATGTGATGAAGTTTCCACGATCAAGAGGATGAAGATGACTCACACTCGGATGATCCTGAACCGGTAGTTGCACCGCTTGAACTATATGCAAAGTTGCATGAAGATGAAGCTGAAGAATTGAGATTACAAGTGGGTTCATTGATTCCTTCTAGCGATTATGATAAATTTAAAAAAGAAAAGCAACAAATCAGCCATGCAGAATTGAAGCAACGAGGGAGTCCTTGCATATCCTGATGGTGATCTAAGAACAATCCAATGAGATACCATTGCAACAAGGGGAGCAACTTTTAATTCAACCAGAAGATGATCTTCCTCACAATTTGCAAAAGATCCCACATTTGGATTTTGCTCTTCAGGAAGATCCTCAAGGGGATCATTGGTTGGATATCAAAATTAGTCATGGTCCGATTGAGTTGAGAATGATGGCGGTGTTTCAAGCTTGAGAGGAGTTGAAGAGGTTAGACAGTATTCTTTCATAGCAGATTGTAGCAGCAGATGACTTCTTCCTTTTTCATCCTCCAGACCTTAGATCACTACCTCCATGACAAGCAAGGAGACCAATGGCAGCCTGTCACCTATGATTGACTATGATACCAATCAATCTTTTGGGTAACATGTGATTTGGTCCAATTATACTTTGTTCTAGCTTTCTATGAATCTATTGTTTGTCATTGGTTAAATTGTTTTGCAGTGTTTATAGTGCACTTATTTGAATTTTCTTCACCTAAGGTGCACATTCACTTCACCCGTTTCCATTAATTTGTTGCTACAACTATCTTTAGGATCTAATCTCAAACACTCTTATTTTTTGTTAAGTTCATCCTTGCCTTTGACTGCTTATTGGCAGCTCAAGAACGAGTTTTATTGTGTGCTAATCAATTGGAGTTTCACACAGAAATCTTAGTTTGATAACAGCATTCAACCCCTACGGACACCCGCTGACAATGGAAAAGGACCAGTCTAAATGGAGAGGAATCTAGCAGTGACAGGGCTGGATGGCCTATAATTATTAAGCAGGTCTGCTGGTGCAAATTTGCATGATAACAGAGGGTTATCACCTAACCAATGCATAGTACAAGATATCTAACAATTTGATTTGTGCAAATTTTTCAACCCAGGTGACTGATGTCCTAATGTTCTCTCATTAAATAATTCGAAACAAAATCTATTTAACAACAGAAATTTAAATTTCTGAACATTGTATCAATCACACAACAGCTGAAGAAATAAAACACATACAAGTATTTCTCCTTCAAATCAGTTTTTCATTCCTTTGATCAAAACTTACAAGGTGACCAATGCAGCCTGCTTTGAACCCAGTGTTACCAGAAGCGCCCCCCCCCCGAACTGGCCTCGGAAGCTCGCTCCCAGCGAATCCTCTCAGGGAGCTGGGTCGGAAGCTCGCTTCCTGGTTCAGAAACGCGCTTCTTGCCCAAAAACTCATTTTTTTTGTTTTTTTGAGTAGAGTTAGAGTGTGGAGTGTGGTTAGGGATGGGTTAGGGGAAAGTGAGGAGGGAATAAAAGATATTTCCCCCCTCAATTCCACCCACCCTAGTAATTAATGGTGACATTCTCCTTTATCTTTCATTTTCATCCTTTTACTTAAATTTTTAACATTACCATTAATTGTTTCAGGATGTTTGAGAGTGGTTCCGACCTCATTGGACTTCATATGGAGAAAGTAGAATTTTAGGTCTCATGCAAAATTCAGCAGACTTAACAGTTTTCAGGATTTCAAG
>JASDQU010737473.1:255592-266084 GCA_032191745.1 Picea mariana
TTCTGCTCAGACGGATGCGCGTAGAAGCCACATCTCTTCTCAGAGATAGCTACCACCATTCGAACAAGTTTCAGTTTTGCAGTTTTACAGTTTCAGCCTATTTCATTATTTAATAGAAGATATTGTTCATTGGATATTTGTGTTATTCTCCATATCTCTGTGTTTATTGTATTCATTCTATTAATCAGTTCGTTCCGCTCCTAAATCCAGATCAACTTCACATGGCCATAACTCTCTAACCGTGAGGAGTTATGTGACATTCCACATACCACCGGAAATCGCATGAAATGTATTATCCATATAGAATAGTCTTACCTGCAAATAGATTAAAAATCATACCATTATACATCAGACAAACTTGGTTCCATTACCCATACCTTTGTGCTACTAGAATTTGCTACCAGACTTTCTTCAAGGGTTGACATCAATGACAACCAACCCAATTAATCAACATTTACTCCATAGTGTCTATCCAATGTAACCAGGTTCATAATAGAATAAAAAAGGACCATATTTAACTATCAAATTGAGGAATAAGACACCTATAACCAATTGATTCCTATGAACCAAAGCCAGAGCAGGCTGCATTCTCCTAATCTATGATTTACCATCAAAAAAGAGAAGGAAGCAATCATGTTCATATCAAACCTGAGAGTTTTCAGGAGTCTCGAGATGGTGACCCAACTTCTCACAAACCATTGTTACCTTGTCCGTGTATTCATCGTTGTCAATCTAGATAGGGAAGTCACGCGAATCTGAGGGGCTATGGTCTCTGGGGTTGTTCCCGACCTTCTCATGGAGCTGCTCCTCAAATCTCACTCTGAATTTTATGTCGAACTAGGAGTGACAGAAAAGGTCAAAATTACCCTCGATGATCTTGACAACCTAGATAGTGGTGTCAATTTATTTTGTGTCTTTCTCAATGCCTTGTGCAACCAATCCCTTAACAACCTAATAGGTCTCCGCCAATCAGAAGTATTTCATTTCTCTAGTTCTAGTGTACTTTAGGTCCTCAACCCAATCCTTAACCTCTTGAACAATGTATTCATCAAAGATATTATGTCATTGATGCTTGACAATGTCTTCTATATCCACCACAATATTCTTCTCCTCCTCCGAACACATGTACCTAAAATGAGACCTTGCCATCCAGGATGACCTGGAAACCATGCTCTGATTAGCCAACCCCTAGGAGGAAGAAGCCTCTTGTTGTTTCCCTTTCTGTCCTTCCCTTCATTATTCATTGTGTGTATGTGTGAGGGGTAGGTATCAGGGAGTCGTCGAATAGCGCTTTGGATCCTGTCACGGTACACAGTGTCTTAGAAGTGGAACTTTCGTTTCCTTGACAATCTTTAATTATAAAGAGGAAAAACCTTTCCCGAGTGTCACGAGGGGAATGGGGGGCGTGCAACAACCTGAAACTCCCCACACAAGCACTGCCTGCCATATCGCTTCTTCGAACCGAGCCAATATCTCCGATCCTGGGAGGAGCCGTATGAGGCGGAAGCTTCACGTACAGTTCTGAAGCCGAGCCTTTCCAGCCAGCAATGGGGCTTTGATCCTTCCTTGAACTCCAATTCAGGCCATTCAAAACTACTTTACTGACTTAACTGAAGTGTGACGAGAGCCTACACTCCCTTTACTTATCTTGTTGATTGCTTGCCAACGAAGAGACACCCGCCAACCTATGTTCCTTTGGCACTTAGAGGGTTGTTGCAGATGGCATGTAGACTACCTGCCTCTAAAACACTACGGGGATATCCCCTTGAGTCTTACCGGAGGTAACGACCACAAAATAAATTTACCAGGATCCCATTCCCAAACCCAATCACAAAACTTATGGATTTCCAGTTCAGATTTCCACCTGAGGCGTTCAACCTCACTCAAGAATACTAACTGCGATCCATTACAAATCCTCCTTGCCTTGAAGTACTTAAGCGCTTCCCCTCGCTTTTCTTGAGTTATTTTCCATGCCACATTCGTGGAAATCATTATGTGATCGGCTCCCATCATAATACTCCCATTCTTATTACCATAACCGTTCTTTATTCCACTATCTGAATTCTAGCTTTGGCTCTATACCAGCCACCTTTGCCAATTAATTCCACTTCCAATGAAATCTCATCGACTAACTACCATAACTCTAGATGATTCCATCTGTCCTTGTGAGTACCACTTGTGCTTGAGGGGTAATTAGTTCTCGAGGGTGGCTCCATCGAAACGACGTTTGACAAGCCCCCCATCGATACTCTAACCCATCGACGGATGACAAGGATCATGTGGCAGTTCTCCGTCAAATTCCTTCGTCGATCTAGTTGTCAAAGACCTCTTGTCGGGCCTCCAGGTGGAGCACCTAGTCCCAACGTTTGACACCCCATCCGAGGGGTTTTGACAGAGTGTTAAGGACACCTAAAGAATGTAATTATCCATTCAAATATGAATATAAATTGTTTTTTTTTATTTGAAAAATATATATGTTAATGAAACTAAAATATAAATTATAAGGTACAAATCAACATTAACTTGAATTTTTAACACTAAAAGATAAAATTAGGACCCCCATTTTAGGATTCTTGGTACTAGAGTCAAACCAACGAGACCTTGATTTTTTTTCCATATTTCAACAAAGTTAGCAATTTTTTCGCATGTTAACATTGTGTGAAATAGATCAATGTCTAAATTATTCAAATGAAATACCTTGTTGAATTGTGTCTAGGGGGGCTCGTCCCTCTATGCCCATAAGAGAGTATCTTAGAGAACACTAATACATTTTTAGAACAATTAAAGGTCAAATAACTAGGGTTCTTTGTCAAGGGCTTACCATCACTAATGATGACTAGCGAACATTGGAGTGAATGCTAAAACTCAAACTAAAATTTAAAGATTGAAAAAATAATAATCTCCTAATATGGTTAGTGAGTTAGAAGTTAGGGTTAATTGGGTTAGTGGCCAATATATATCTATCTTAATCCCAAATTTGTCATGTGCATAGGGGGATTTTTTGGAGGTCGAGTAAAGAAGAGGTCGGTAGGCTAGCAAACTGCAGAATGTAGGGGTTGTATTTAGTGGTGCTTGGATGGTGCAGTGAATTCTATTGTAAATATTTTGAGGGACTTTTTAGTAAGGGAAATACATGTGCGAGGGAATTTTTGAAAAGGGAAAGGCATGTATGTGGACAATTCATTGGCCCCTACATGGGTAAATCTAGTGATAGATGATGTCATTCTTACCCATGTTACAACATCAACACAATATAGGGGTCAAGGGTAATTAGGTCAATGGCTAGTCATGGATTAATAACATAGGTGTTAAGGGATCACTGCTCATCTAGTTGGATGGGGGTTAAAGGGTAAGGGTTAGGCTCAATAAGGGGTTAGTGGTTAAGAGTTAATTATTAGTTTATAAGGGGTTAGTGACCAAGTATGGAATAAGATTGGATATAATAAGTGGGTCATGGGTGAGGGAAATAGGAGATGATTAGGAAGTTAGGGGTTAGGGACCACTTAAAAGTTAGGCATGAGTTAAATAATGGTAGTTAAGGGGTTAGTAGAATATTGGATTATCATATTTTATGTTGTAATAAATTGTAGACAAACAACATTTTCCCTATATTACTTTGTCTTTTGTTTTTCATTTCAAAATGTTCATGGCCTAAGAGACTATCTTCTTCTTGGGATTCAAGGCTTAAAACTCATATATGCAAGCAATAATAATTTACACATAGAAAACACATAATCTAAACAAGTAGTTGTTAGGAATGGATCTAAAACTACATAGCCATGTTATTAAATATGTACATGAGGAATTATTGGGATGGATGGGTTAGTCCTAAACGTGTTAACTATTCACATGAACAAGTTGCATGGATATATCCTTTGTGAGATTGACAAATGCATAAAGTTGAGAGAATCGTACTTGTAATGTGAGGGTTCAAATGTGGTGGGTTGGGTTAATACACTTGTGAGAGAGAATAAATCATTGACACACTAACCTAACACAAATGACCCACACATTGGACTTAGCACATAAGAAACACAACTAACATATGCACCTAACTCATGTACATGGGAAACACACCTAACTCACATAAATGATGCACATAAGTGACACACTTAACATATGCACATATCCACACATCTAACCCACACACTTACACACACAAGCACACACAGAACATAAATAATGCACCTAACTCGTGCAACTACATATCGTGCATCTAACCATGTGCCTAACCCATGTACATAAGTGACGCACGTAAGCGATGCACTCATGCACAATGACACACTTAACTTATGCATTGATCCACACATCCATGCACATAAAACAACACACCTAACTCATGAACCTACCCATCCATCTAACCCATGCACCTACTCATGCATTTAACCAACACAACTAACCTATGCACCTAACCCACATACATAAGCAACACATATAAGTATTGAACTCACTCGCTCACATAAGAAATTTACCTAACCTAAGCACTTATCAACACACCCAACCCATGCATGTGTACTGTGAAAATAAATGTATTAACATGTGCTGAAGTGGACATATGACTAGGTCAACTTGTCAAAACCATAACTTTTTTACCATAGTTCATAATTATGCCCAGATATATATCAGAAATATTGTACTGAGATCTACAACATGATGGGGTAAAAGGGATGGAAAAGACACTAAAAGGGACACAAGAGAGATGCACAAAGGACATTAATAAGAGGCAAAGGGATGTAAAACAAACACAAAGAGGAATAAAAAAAGATAAGAAGAGATGCAAAGAGGACTTGGGAGGATGCAAAAGGGATGTAGAAAATGATACAACTGAGATGCTACATAGATGTAAAAATGAACACATGATGACATAAAAGTGAATGCAAAAAAGTGACACCAGAGGATTGTTGTGCATCCCATTTTTCAATTTGGGTGAAAGAGGATGCAAATAAGGACGTGCAAGCTTATATTGTAGTAGTGTCACCGCATCAAAGGCATTAACTACATCCAACTTAACCACCATTTCCTTTTGGTTACCCAACTTGTTACTATGAATGAACTTTTACCCCATAATTAAATATTCTCCCATATTAGTTTGCCAGAAACAAAACCATCTTGTTCCTCTAAAGTCAACTTACTTATTAGATTTGTTAGTTTATGAGTTAAGATTTTTTGGAGATCTTACATGAGATGTTGCATAATGATGTGGGAAAAATTCTAGAGAAATTCATTAAATTCCTCTTTGCAAGGATGAGCACAAAAAATGAAGAGTTTATTCTAACAACCATTTTACTTGGTTCCCTTACTTCTTCCATGTAATTAAGCAAGTTCTCCTTGATATTGTCCATACTTGCTTATAGAAACTCATTGCAACCATGTCAAGGCGAGTAGCCTTGTTTGGATTCATTTGTCCTAAAACTCTTTAACTCGTTTAGAGTGATCAAATGATTAAAAGGTTGCTATCCTACTTCTAAATGATTTATATGATCATTGAAAGCATCTACTCCTTTTCTTATAGTTTCAACTTTAAACCTCATTGGTGAGAGCACAAGGGTTTGGGTTTATAACATTAAGAAGTTGCAACCTTAATGTCTTCAAAATCTATTATAATTACTCTCCATTAGGAAGGGTGACTTTTAAGAGACGGAAACTTGAAAAATCCCTTTAATTAGTAATGACATCCAATCAACGTGAAAGTAGAAGGTTGACAACATTGCTCGTGCTTAACCCACTTAAGCATTCACAATGACTCTCTTTATGGAAGGATAAAAATGTCACTTTACTTTGGGGAAATTAAATCTTATCTAGAGAATATCATCACTCCCACTTGAGAAACCAAGTGAGTAACCTTGCCCAATATGTATAATGAGGGCTGTTAATCACCTTAGTCCCTACCTATTTGTAAAAAAAATTCTTGTAAGGCAATGGAAAAGTAAGATAATAAATATAAAAAAAAAAACATCTGGACAAGTGCCTAAACCACATGTTGGTTGGTTTACTAGGTAATTAAGAAATCATTACCACAAACCAATGTAACATTGATGAATCTGCATCAGTTGTCAAAAAGTAATAATATGAATCATTACACATGGTTTGAGGTTCCATGTGTAAAATATTTCATTTAGTGAAGCATAATGTGAACAAATGCTCAATTATAACACAATTTCATATTTTCTTTGTGCATCATATCTATATTTGATTTCCTTCGAGCTTTACTTCACTAGCTTAGGGTATACAAGATAAATATGTAAAAGAAATAAAAGAGTTATCATGAGCAAAGCCACATAACATAAACATATATAGTTGTATGTGAACTCTCACTCAAGGAAGCTTAGAAGTACATTGCTTGCAAGTTGAAGAAATTTGCAGTTGAGTGAGTTGCTTACACCTTCCTCAAAGGAGTTAAGTTATTGTGAAAAAAACAAATAATGCATACATAAACATAACCATGGACTTATATTAAATGCATGTCATAGTGAGTTATCTACACCTTCCTCAAAAGAGTTATGATAAAAAAAAAAACATATAATGCATATAGGGACATGGCCATACACATATATTAATGCATGCATGTGATGGTCATTGGAACCTTCCAATATCAAGCGTGTCGCTCAAGGTAACCTAGTGAACCGCCACTTGCATTGAGTGGTGGAGAAGTTTTCAATTGAGTGACTTCCTCTTAAATTTTAAATATTTAGATGTTGACATCGCAATCAATTCTTGGTTTCATTGAGGAGCTTATCAATACAAATATATACCTCGTATTTATACTACATGTATGCTTGTGATTGTGTAACATACCCAGCCATCATGGCTGGGTCACGCCACACAAAACTCTCTCATTATAAACTCTGATACCAAAATGTAACATGCCTAGCCTCCAGCTAAGCAACATTACGTGCATAATACATATAAAAATGAAACTTCTACTAACTAAAGCAATTCTTTTACTCTTAGCTGATTTCCCGTAGCTTACAACTACAAATTTAAAATAGATTTTAGCTATTGTCTATAACCATAAAATGGATGCATCTAAAGCATGCTAATAATCAACATGAAATGCATCTAAACCGCTCATTATAGCAACATATGAGTCATTCTCATTTACGCAAAGTTCGTGCACAACAATAACACATGTAAATAACTCAGTACAAGATAAAAACACTTATCTTTAAATAAGAATCGTGCAACCAACTGCTTGATACAGACGTTCCACCCAACCATAGACTAACTATTCTAAATCTCAACAGCCAGTCACCCCTGAGCTGAGGCTAGTAATCCACAAAAGAGGGTGGTCTCTCACAGTCCACTTGTAGATCGTAAAACTCATAATCCAACTGATATTCTCCCACAACTATCCTGATTTTTCTATCAACTCTCTTCCTCCTGATCTGTCCAACCCAAGGAATGCACCATTCATTTATCAAGGATAACCCAAGGGATGTACCATTTGTTTATCAGAGATAACCCAAGGGATGTACCATCCATTTATTAGGGTTAACCCAAGTGATGTACCATCCATTTATCAAGGTTAACCCAAGGGATGTACCATCTGTTTATCAGGGATAACCCAAGGAATGTGTCATTCGTTTATCAGGGTCTCTCTGGCATGGGTAACTAGGAATCTCTCAGCTAGGAACTCAAGGGAACTTGTTGCTAGGAAAACTATCAACAAACCAACATCAAACACTTGTTGTTTTAGTGCAACTCACAAAAGAGTTCACTCTTCAATCCTGAAAACCTGGCTCTTCAGTTTTCCAGCTCCAATTCGCTTCAGTTACACTCCAGAGTTCGCCCTCCACGATTGCACCAGCTCCGATCTCTTCTTCTATCTCTCTCCCTTTTCTTCCCATGCACAAACTTTACTGACTACAATTGTTGTCCACACCCATGCCAATTCCTCTCGTGTGGCTTGTCTTTCTTGACTCACACTCTTCCCCAAGATGATTGTACTCAACCTCCATGTGCCCAATAACTCTAGGATGTGACCACTCACACCCACCCTCTTACATGTATTCAATGATTGGCTTTGGGAACACTCAATCAAAAGGATGTGACCACTCGCACCCACCCTCTTACATGTATTCAACAATTAGCTTTGGGAACACTCAATCATAAATCAGAAGGTTCATATACAATTAGCAAGTTTAGGAAAATGGGTTGAATTAATATACATGGGTAATTCCCCTTTGACCCCTCTTGGCCATTATCCTAGACACTTCCCCCTCTTGTGGATTAATTCAACCCCCATCTCTTGTCCATGTCCCCTTAGCAGCTGACATCACATTTTTGTTATTAAAACATTGAAATATGTAACACACCCGACCCCTGAATACTCTTTTAAGGGGTGAGGCGTCATAATTTCATTTTATTTTTAACTATCTCGTCTCGAATCATCTCTCCGAAATGATTTATTCTCTTCCAATTACCCGTAGCTTTCTAACGACTCCTACTAGATGTTAATCCAACCCTTGGTTTATATCTTGTGGCTTCCCAAAGTTCCTCGGTGTTCAATAGCTGAGAATCACACGACGTCTATGGGGATTTCATCCCAAATCATACCCTCTCTAGGGTCCTAGCCCGAGAAGAGAGATCCAGTCGACAAACCTTCCAACATCTGGCATAATCCTCGTCTAACTCACTGGCCGGTGGAGGTTACAACATTTCATAGTTCGTGGCCGCTTTCACTCGCTAACCTCGCGAACTCCGAACTCATGGATCGGACGGCCAAGGGGAGTCCCATGGGATCCCTAGATCCATGGTCCAAGTCATTTCGCAACTTCGGGTTTAGGAAGACTAGGCCGCGCTAACAAACGACTCTCCTGGTGCGTGAACTCCGAACTCGTAGATCTGACGGTTCAGGTGGATCCCAAAGGATCCATAGATCCACGGTCCAGGTCATTTCGCGACTTCGGGTTTCGGAAGACCAGGCCGCGCTAACACACGACTCTCCTGATGCGTGAACTCTGAACTCGTACATCAGACAGTTGAGGTGAATCCCGAAGGATACATAGATCCACGGTCCAGGTCACTTCGCGACTTCGAGTTTTAGAAGACTAGGCCACGCTAACACGCGGCTCTCCTTATGCGCGAACTATGAACTCTAGGGTTAAATCTCGTGCTCCTTCCCACAACCAACGATCATGTCATCCCTAGGTTCCCTTCGAACAGATCTCGTTCGTCTGACTTCCAGACCAGGAAAAATCTTCCCTTCCACTACTTTTGCATGACCATTTTCCTGAGCTTTACCTTGGGCAGGTTATGGACTTGGGTCTGGAAATTCACCCAACAAGGGGGTCTGAGAGAGAGATATCCTCTTCAGACAGGTGGTTACAGGTCGACATGATGCCTCCTATCTCGACCGTTTAACGTCTCACACCCCAGAAAGCCTCCATAGTTAAGATGGGCATACAATCTATCAGTGGAAAGTGTGAATTCATAAGGAGATGGAAGCATATGCATATCATAGCCATTTCACACAGAAAACGTTTACAAATGCATCTAAATATATTTGTATAACCAAGTAATCATTCATCGTTCTAATTCAACAATTAAAGCAGGGAAAGGACTTATCAGAACCAGACAATGTGAAGCGACCACTAGAAGGGGTGCCCATTTCCACCCAACCGTAGGCTCAGTCACTCCAAACGGATTTACCACTAGCCACCCCCGAGCTGGACCATGATGCTCTACAACACAGCCTTTTCTTCTCGCTCAGCCACAGTAGGGACAGAGGTTACTCTCCTCTTCCCGTAGGATCCTGGCAATGGTTTACACGATACCAAGCAAGGAGGGATAGGCTCGTTTACTAGCTTGTATCAAAACCTTCTCTTTCATTTCTTGTATCCAGAATGCTTAGTTTTTTAATCTTCCTTGAATCCCTGAGATTCATTTCTCGTTTCTGCACTCTTCGTAGGCATGTTTTTTTTTCCTCTGCCTGCCACACCTTCCTTTCTCGCCTCTTTCAGAAAGGTCATGTGTGACTTGAATTCCCAGTCTGTGATCAGGTCTGGAAGCCTTACGAATGAGTGCTATGATGCATCCCCTCATTAACTCTTGAGGATGTCTTCCCACCCACCAGCCTGACTGCAATTCATTTATGGGTCAAAGGACAGTTCTGGTCCTGAGTAATTAAATCCAATAAGGACTGATTTGGTGAAGGTTAACGCAACCATTCCTAGTCCCCTTCACCCTCTCTTCATGTAGCATCTGTGGTCTTTCCAATTACACCCCCCCCTCTAGTAGTCACGCAACACTTGTCCATTTTCTTAGTAATTAATTAGGTTAACATTCGTTTACCTTTCAAACAAAGGTCCATTGAATCAATATTCACACATTTAAAGTTTTCCATGGTCTCTTGGCCATTTATAGTTATATTTACAAGCTGGGGGAAACATGGTGTTACAAAATACAATTCACATATTACATCGCTTGGTCGTAGCCACATATTATATCCACATAAGCATTAATTAAATTGGGGATTATAATGGGGATGTTA
>JASDQU010737473.1:266204-282431 GCA_032191745.1 Picea mariana
CTCTTTGTGTGTGTGTATATATATATATATATATATATATGCAAATTTACATCATAACACTTAAAAATAAAAATTCTGCAATTTAACAACTCAAGTAGCAACTCCAACCATCAATCTCTTGTTCCTCTCAACTCGCTGACCCAAAGAATGCACCATTCATTTATCAGGGTTAACCCAAGGGATGTACCATTCGTTTATCAAGGCTAACCCAAGGAATGAGACATTCGTTTATCAAGGTCCCCAGTGCAATTGGCCAAGACTCTGAGATGTGGTTCTAGAACTCTAGCTTTCCAAAATGGAGTTTTGCATTCAACCTTCTTCAAAATTGTCAAAAATTTGTGGGTACTCTTGTAGCATATTTTTCTTCATGCTCCCATGTAGCATCTTCAAGACCGTAGCAAGTCCATTGAACCTTTACCAACACTATGGCTTTGTTCTTGAGCACTTTTACTTTCCAGTCCAAAATGTGTATTGGTTCCATCCGGAAATCCCCTTCGTGCTCCATCTGGATCACATTCCAATCAATTATGTAGTTAGGATCAAGTACATACTTCTTTAATAATGATACATGAAATACATTATGCACTCTTGTGAATGCAGACAATACTAGCATGTATACAACTGGCCCTATCTTTTCTAATATTTCAAAAGCCCCACAATATCTTGTTGCCAACTTCGGGCAACTTTCTAATCTTATCGAACTTCTCTTTGCCTTTACTTTTAAGAACACATGTTCTCCCACTTTAAAATATCTGAAAAAAATTGTTCTTGTCTGCATAACTTTTCTTCCTATCCCAGGCAACCTTTAAATTATTCTTTATCTTTTCCATCTGCTCTTCCATTTCTTTTAACAAATCTGGCCCAACTGCTTTGTTTGCTGGATTATCCCAACTCACTAGAGTGTTACATTTTCTCTCATACAATGCTTCAAACATACTCATCTTCAATGAGGCCCGATACCCATTGTTTTCAACAAATTCAACTAAATGAATATAATCTTCCCACCTTGATGGTTGATCCATCACATACATTCTAAGCATGTCCTCAATTATCATGTTGGTCCTTTTTGTTTTCCCATCTTACTCTGGATGATACGTTGTGTTAAGATTTAAACTCGTTCCAAAGCCTTTGAACAAACCTTTCCAAAAATTCGAAGTGAACTTTGGATCTCTATCTGAAACTATTGTCTTAGGCACTCCATGTAGCCTAGCAACTTCTTTCATATAAATTTATGTGATATTTGTTGCCTTGTGTGTAGTCTTTACTGGAATAAAATGTGTTGCTTTAATCGATTTATCCACCACCACCATGATGAAATCATGCTACTTCACTGTCCTGGGCAGCTTAGTAATAAAATCAATTGTAAATACTTCCCACTTCCATTATGGAATGGGCAATGATTGTAGCAAACATTTTGGGTGTCTATGTTTTGTCTTCACTTTTTGGCATTCTAGACATTTCCCTATGTAATTAGCCACTTCTTTCTTCATTCCCGACCAAAAGTACTGGCTTCTTACTACTGCAATTGTCTTTTGATATCCTGGGTGCCCTTCATATGGCACATTGTGCATTTCCTTCAGAACTACATTTTTCAGCTCATCGAAATTTGATACATATACTTTCCCTTTGTACATGAGAATTTCATCTTCTTTCAACTCATAGAAATTGAATTTCTGCTGAAAATTACCTTGTTGTAATGTTTTGTTTTTTTTCACATATTGTTGATCTAAATTTGCTACTGCAATGATTTGATCTTTAAATCTGTCATGTACATGTTGATGTCTGCCACATGCACTTCATGAGCTCTCATGTTGAGTGCATCAACTACTTGATTTTCCTTTCCCTTTATATGCTTAATTTCGAAGTCATATTCACTCAGAAATTCCAACCATCTAGTTTGTCTAGCATTTAGTGTTGGTTGTCCAAACAAATGTTTCAGACCACAGTGGTATATTCTTAGCTCGAATTTCTTTCCCATAAGGTAATGCCTCCACATTTTTAATGCATGTACAATCATTGCTAATTCTAAGTCATGTGTAGCATAATTCCTCTTGCGCTCTTTTAATTTTCTAGACTCATAGCATGCCACATGATACTTTTGGCTAAGAACTCCATCAAGTCCTTCCTTGCATGCATCACTGCACACAACAAAATCTTCATTTGGATCAGCAATCTTCGATATTGGTGCACTTGTCAATATTTCCTTCAACTGTTGAAAAATCTCTTCACACTTGGAGGTCCATTCAAATTTCACTCCCTTCTTTTGCAAATATATGATTGGACTTGCAATCCTTGAGAACCCTTTTATGAATCTTCGGTAATAACCGGAAAGACCCATGAATGATCTGACCTCTGTCACATTCTTTGGCATTGGCCATCCTCTAATGACCTCTATCTTCTCAGGATCAACTTATATCCCTGCTGCTGAAATTGTATGCCCCAAGCAATAAATCTTCTTTTGGTAAAAGATGCACTTACTTAGCTTAACATACAATTTATGCTCTCTTAAACTTGCAACACCATTCTTAAATGTTGCTCATGTTCCTCTTTTAATTTAGAATAGACAAGGATATCATCTAAGAACACAATCACGAACTTGTCCAGGTACTCCCTGAACACTCCATTCATCAAGCACATAAAATTGTTGGGGCATTTGATAGCCCAAATGGCACTACCATGAACTCATAATGCCCATATCTGGTTTTGAATGATGTCTTGGTAATGTCTTCTTCCTTTATTCTTACTTGATGATAGCTTGATCTCAAGTCAATCTTCGAAAATATTCTTGCACCTTTCAGTTGGTCAAACAAATCATCAATTCTTGGCAAAGGATACTTATTATTTATGGTAACCTTATTAAGCTACCTAAAATCAATACACAACCTTAAGGTTCCATCCTTATTCTTCACAAAAAGAACCAGGGCTCCCCAAGGTGACGCACTTTGGCATATATACCCCTTCTTCAAAATTTCTTCAAGTTGCATCTGCAATTCTTTTAGTTTTGGTGTACACATTCTGTAAGGTGTCTTAGACAATGGGGAAACTCTTGGTACCAAATCAATAGATAAATCAATGTCTCTTTTTGGTGGTAGTCCCAAAATTTCTCTAAAAACACCTTCAAAATCCCAAAACTGGATGGTCTTCAATGCTTGCCACTTTGTCTTTGGCTGCCTCTTCCATATGGGCTGCAAACAACTAACATCCTTTCCTGAAGCTCTTCTTCAACTGCATAGCTAAAATCTCTCTAACAACTACAACTCTTGGAATACCTTGAAATTTTCCTTGTTACCATTCCTCATCAAGACATGTGATTGTCTTGTTGTAAAAGTCTAGGACAACATGATGTTTCTCCAACCAATCCATACCAATTAGAAAATCATATGAACCCAATGGTATGATGTTTACATCCACCTTTGTATTGAGTCCAATCATGTCTATCGGACAATCTTTAACCAACTCATTGATTTTCCTCTTAGCCCCCGTCGCTAACTGAACTAACCAAGATTTCTTATGCTTACTTCTTTGCAAGTGAAATATTTCAACAATGTTAGCATTTATGTAACTATGACTAGCTCCAGAATCAATTAAAATTGCTATGGGCTCATTATTGATCTTACCTTGCACTTCAATCATGGTAGATTGATACTTTGCTTGCTTGTTATCCAAGGCTACATAAATCCTTGGTGTGCTCTTTCCCATGTCTTCCACTGTTTCATTCTCTTGAATGTTGTGGACAATTCTCATTCTTTCTCCTTTGTGAGGGAAATCCTTATATAGATTGTTCCCCCCACATCCACAACGTTGCATCGGCTGCTCCCTTGGCCTTTTTCCAAATGGATTTGTAGTCTTGTGTTCATTTTGGGCGACTTGACTTTGTTGATTTTCTTGGGAATTGTTCCTGAAAGAGGGTGGCTTAAAACTCTTTTGCCTTTGATCCTTCTTATCCTTCATCTTGTCATTCCAAGATTTTTGGAAAACTGGTCTTTCTTTGCTTTGCTCATACATATTCCTTGCTCTCCTTATGGTTTCCTCCAAGGTTTTGGGGCTTTCATATTAAATTTTATCATTGTAGAAAGAGGGTAACCCATTTAGGAACATTTGGATTTTGACTTTCTCATCGTTGATGAAGTCAACGTACTTCAACAATTCAAAGAACAACTTCTCATATTCCTCCATTGTCATGGTTCCCAACTTGAGTTAAAACAACTCTTTCATCTTTCTTTCATAGTAATGCTCAAACAAATATTTCTCTTGGAAATATCACTTGAATTTCCTCCATGAGATTTTTTTCTCATCAAGGTTCTTGGCTTGCTTAAGTTGATCCCACCACATGGTTTCCTTCCCTTGCAAGTGGCAGGTCACAATTCTAGCTTCTACCTGGGATGGGTAATCATGCAACTGAAAATATTTCTTCATTTCCAACAGCCAGGCCTATGCCTCTTCTCCTTTCCTGTGCTCACCATCGAAATTTGGTGGCTTAATCTTCCTAAGTTCACCCTGTAATATGTTTGCCTCGGGTCTTCTCCTTTGCCTTTGAACATGAGACACACTTGGGCTGCTCCCTGGACCTGAACTTGCATGAGTTCTTTTGGTGGAATGCCTAGGAGAATGATGGTGTCTACTCATGCTTCTTGACTGCCTATCATTCCCATGATCATCTCTTTTGATATGGGATCTTTATGTTGATACTTGTCTAGCACTAGTTGCTTGATTGGTGCCAGAGTCCTTGTTAACTTGCTTCTGTATCATATTTAGGCTCTGAAGTATATTTTATTGAGCCTTCATGATCCTCTCATTAGCAACCCTATAGCTCTGCACTTCTTTTTGTAGGCTTCTCATAGTTATAGTCCCTTGCCCATCTCTTCTCCCATTAGACTTAGTCTCAGCATTACCCATGCTGGTATGCAGACCTCCAATTTCTTCTTCATGGCTGTAAAACCCTTGAGCATCCTCCATGTCTTTAGTTCTCATGTAGGAACTAAGTGATCCGGATTATTTTCGGAATGAAATGAAGTAGAGAAATTACAATGAAATACTCATGAAAATTGCCAAAAACAGAGAAATACAACAATACTTTATTTTTATTAATGAAAGAATTGTAAAGAGACTGTAAAAATACAGAGTGCAAGACTCACTAGAATGGTGGCAGCTTTATCTCTGTTAAGAGATGTGGCGGCTATGTTCAGTCGCATGAAGATGATTACAATGAGGCTCTGGAGGCCTTTTTATGATAAACATGAATTCCAAAACCCTATACATCCAAAAACCTAACCCTAGGATATGAAACGCTAAAAGTCATGTGGGCCCCGTTTGGGTAAGTTAGTACATAAACTTCCCGGGGTCGTAACTTTTGCATATGATCTTCGTTTTAGGCACGTGATAGCCCATTAGAAAGGTTTTTTCGAAAACTATGCATTATGCCATCAAACTCTGACTCTGTCTATAGTTTGATTGTGGCACGCCAAAAAAATACTATTTAGGGCCCCAAAATAGCCCTGGAAGTACAAAAAGATGTGCTGACATGAAAACATACAAAATAAGCTAGTTGGATTAGGTGGGAGGCCACCAATATCCACCTGGAAGATGTGTAGGGCTTCAGACAACCTCGAAAGTGTAGAACTCATAATTACAAAGAAGTACAAAAGAACGTGTTGAACTAAAAACTGACAAGAGGAGCCAGTTGGAATAGGTGGGTGGCCACCAATATCCATCTGGATCACTAAGTCTATTTTTCTATATCTCCAATTCATTAAGAATGTGCATGCAATAATTGTTGTTAGAATTAAGCAGATTGTAAAATATTTGTCAATGAGATTACATGTGATTCTTAATTTTAAATTATGAAGAATGTAAATGCACTACTCTCAAGTAGGATTCCTTAAATGCATTCATTTTCGAAACATCTTTCCAATGACTATCCTCATGCCTCAATCTAAGTTTTGAGCGAATAGTTACGACAATTACAAGTTGCAATTCCCACTCTTTTGTTGCTATAGAATTCACTTTTATCACTTTTGAAGAAAATATAACACCCAAATCAAAATTCTGGGTTGACAAATCTCTTCTACTTCTCAAGACCTTTCCAACGACTATTCGTTTTCTCCAATCTGAGCTCCGAGCTGAAAGTTATAGTAGAAAAATAGTGACATAATATTCATTAGCATGTGCAACATAGCATCAAGCTCAACAACTGTCTGATCATTTCTTGATTAGATCTTTGTCGTTGATCTGTCTTAGTGGATTCACTATGAATCTAGTCATATCTCTTCTTCATACCTTCCATGAACCCACCACCAACACTTAGCTTCTTTTTCCTTCACGGACTCACAGACTCGTAAACTTGTAACCTCCTTTCATAAGTTCATCCGAGAAGTCCCAACACTTAGCCAAATTCCAAGATCTTACTGTAGTTTCGTGGGACTGACAGTTGGTCAACCACATGGCTCCACATCACCCACCCAATTGTCGTCCTGTCCAACAAGTACCTGCCACCGTGATAGTACACATCTTTCTTCTACCACATCAACTGACATGTGGCCTCCACATCATGCCGACGTCATCGTATAGAAAGATACCCAATTATTTTTATTTTTTTTTTCGATTAGCTTCTTTTTGAAATTTCCAAAGAGGCTCAATTCTTCACATTACCCATGAAATTTGTCTCAATTTTACCACAATAATTTAAATAAACAAGTTGCAGACATACTCCAGAATTAATTCTTAACGAATTTCTACTTCGACGTTCTGCTAACTCGGCCCATCTAGGCTCAACTTTGAAAATTGAGCTCTGATACCACTTTGTAACATACCCAGCCACCATGGTTGGGTCACACCATGCAAAAATTACTCATTATCAGCTCTGATACCACTTTGTAACATACCTAGCCACCATGGTTGGGTCATGCCATGCAAAAATTTCTCATTATCAGCTTTGATACCAAAATGTAATGTACCTAGCCTCCAAATAAGCAACATTACGTGCGAAATACATATAAAAATGAAACCTCTGCTAACTAAAGCAATTCTTTTACTGTTAGTCGATTTCCTGTAGCTTACAACTACAAATTTAAAATAAATTTTAACTACTGTCTATAACCATAAAACAGATGCATCTAAAGCATGTTAATAATCAACATGAAATGCAACTAAACCGCTCATTACAACAACATATAAGTCATTCTCATTTACATAGAGTTCATGCACAACAATAACACATATAAATAACTCAGTACAAGATAAAACACTTATCTTTAAACAAGAATCGTGCAACCAACTACTTGGGATGGATCCACCCAACCATAGACTGATTGTTCTGAATCTCAACAACCAGTTAGCCCTGAGCTAAGACTAGTAATCCACAAAAGAGGGTGGTCTCTCATAGTCCACTCGCAGCTCATAAAACTCATAATCCAACTAATATTCTCCTACAACTATCCTGATTTTTCTACCAACTCTCTTCCTCCTGATCTGCCCAACCTAAGGAATGCACCATTCGTTTATCATGTATAACCCAAGGGATGTACCATCTGTTTATCAGGGATAACCCAAGGGATGTACCATATGTTTATCAGAGTTAACCCAAGGGATGTACCATCCGTTTATCAGGGATAACCCAAGGAATGTGCCATTCATTTATCAGAGTCTCTCTAGCACAAGTAACTAGGAATATCTCAGCTGGGAACTCAAGGGAACTTGCTGCTAGGAAAATTATCAGCAAACCAACAACAAACACTTGTTGTTTTAGTGCAACTCATACATGAGTTCACCCTTCAGGCCTGACAACATGGATCTTCAGTTTTCCAGCTCCAATTCACTCCAGAGTTCACCCTCCATGGCTGCACTAGCTCCAAGCTCTCCTTCTTGCTCTCTCCCTTTTCTTCCCATGAACAAACTTTCTGACTACAACTGTTGTCCACTCCCATACCAATTCCTCTCTTGTGGCTTGCCTTTCTTGACTCACACTCTTCCCCAGGATGATTGTACTCAACCTCCACGTGCCTAATAACTTTGGGATGCGACCACTCACACCCACCCTCTTACATGTATTCAGTGATTGGATTTGGGAACACTCAATCAGAAGGATGTGACCACTCGCACCCACCCTCTTACCTGTATTCAATGATTGGCTTTGGGAACACTCAATCATAGATTAAAAGGTTCATATCCAATTAGCAAGTTTAGGAAAATGGGTTGAATTAATATACATGGGTAATTCCCCTTTTGACCCCTCTTGGCCATTATCCTAGACACTTCCCCCTCTTGTGGATTAATTCAACCCCCATCTCTTGTCCATGTCCCCTTAACAACTGACATCACATTTTTATTATTAAAACATTGAAATACAATTCACATATTACATCGCTTGGTCATAGCCACATATTATATCCATGTAAACATTAATTAAACTAAGGATTTTAATGGGGATGTTACACATTCAAAATAATTCAAAGGCCACACAAAATCCCTCAAAAAGATACAATGTAGGCCTACAACTAGGACATTAACTTCGAGAGAGAGACATCCTTGCTCGTCGTAATAAAATACATAATACCCTTCTATCAACAAGATGTAATCACTTTACAATATCAAACTTAAGGACCATAATGGCCAAAATCATCCATTTAGACCATGATGGATGAAGTAGCATAGTAAGTGCATCCCAATCATCAAGCACACTGATGTATAGTTTCACAACTCTGCCCCACGATCTTAATAATATGCATTGACATGTAAATGGTTGGAAATTATCAGGACATTGTTTGTTTTCTTTAAAATGTTTTGTGACCTCAACAAATAAGATGACATCGAGTTGTACCACACTTTGGAGGCAATTTCTGTAGTATACGAGAACATGTGAAGATGGAATTATTTCCACAAGTTATTTCATCAAATACATCATACATGATCCATAAGAGACCGATATTTCAATCCCAAGCCAAATAAAATGGATACTAGTGTTTAGAAAATAACCAAACACTTGCCTTTTTAGCTTGCCAAGTAGCACATGAATTTCAAGATTGGATGTGGGGTGGCAAGTGTGGGGGAGGGGGGTCATCATGGACCTCAGAGGAACAATTGGAATCACTTTCGCATGGGGACTTAGTATCTTGTCCAATAACCAAGTAGAAGCTTATGCCCTATGGCAAGGTCTAAGAATATCTAATGTCTCTCGTATTTGATTGTTGATTGTGGTAGTAGACTCAAAGACAATCATTAATCATGTGGTACTCAACTCCGTGCTAGTTGACTACTCTTTTAGCATCTACTATTGTCCAAGCTAAGAGGCTATCAAATTCATCAAAATCACTTTCTGTCATGTTTTGTGGGATAAAAACTATGAAGCAGACCAATTTTCCAACATGGCCTCAACTTTAAAATAGGGGGTTCTTAATGTAAATGGTACCATTAATCAACAACCAATTCCTTAACCCACAATCATGAGTACAAAGGCAGACATCAAGCATTTAATCCTTCACATGGATCACACCATTGGATTTCACACTCAAGGATTGAGATCCATCCTTGTGAATTCATGACGCAACACCCCTACCTCAGCAGGTTCTGCACGACCTCTCGGTCTAGGATCGTTCTTAATCTTCCCCTTAAGTCGAATTGACTCTTTGATTTCCCGCATAAATCTCCAACACACGCTAGTGTGTATCTATAGGTCCTTATGGGTTACACTTGTGCAAACAAGCACTAAGCGCCAACTCTCACCTATGTGATCGCTGATATGAGCACAACCTTCACCCGAAAGAGTGTTTCGGGTTTCACGACTTCACGATCCCAGATGTGAGTCCTTCTATCTCTTCAATCCCCGAAACCCCGAAAAGGCTAACGGGTCTCTGACTCCTCCCTTTGACTTTTCCTTGATGTGACCTCCGACTAAAACCTGGGGCCCAATCTTTCGACACCTGGGATTTCGTGTATCGACGAGCTGCTATGCAACAACTCCCTCCTCTCGATAACCGAAACCACGATATATCCCACCGCAAATCAATGGTTCTCAACTCCCGCGATCTGATGGTCCTGATTCGATCGGGACTTCGCGAATCGAGAGTTTGAAACTCTTGACTCCAAGTCACAGCCTTCTTTACTTCCCGAATTCTGAAACAACGAAATTCAACCATGAGATCAACGACCCTCATTGATCCGACTCCAACAGTCTCTATTCCTCCTGAGCTTGTGAGTACCGAAAAACACTCGGCCTTGATCTTCTTGCTGGTCAACTGGATCCAACGGTCCTCGGAAAATCGGTACTTCTCGTCGAAGCGTTTCCACCGTCCGCTCAGACTTCTGAAAGAATCCTCCGCCAAACACTCCGGTGTCAAACCTTCTGAGCTTTCACTTGCAAACTCAAGGATTTCTAAGGGATCCTTGCATGCACTCCTTGCGACATTCACAAATAACCTCTGGTTATTTGACCCTTCAACTCTGTGCACTTCTTTGCAACAACAGTCCTTCAAACTTCCTCTTTAGTTGGTAAAGCCTAAGGCTTCCACTTGCTTGTGCACACCTTGCAAGGCTCTGTGCTACACCTGCACTTCTGCTAAAGTGAGAACAACGGTATCCCTCCTGAGCTTTCTGAGATAAAACTCAGAACTTTATTAACGCACACCTTGCGGACATTCACTGCACTCTTTGCAAGAATTCTCAGGACGAGAAACAATTGAAACTCATACTTCTCTCCTCATTGACTTCATACGTTCAACATGAAATCACGAGCATACACATCGCATTGAAATAAATGCATAACAGAGAAACAAAACAATGTAAACATACCATTCAACAGATGTAAACAATAAGCATAATAACACCATGAACGTGAGTCAAAGCTTTATTATATCAACTCAAGTATTCCTGTACATGGGTTCTTCTCTGTGTTCTTGTTCTCTACAACTCTACAACTTACAATGTTCTTCATGATACAATGATACAAGCGAGGGTGTCTTTTACGAGTTTTTCCCTCCTACAACTCTAAGCTATCTAATCAAAAGTAAAAGCTACCTACTTTACATTCAATACAGATAAATGCCTCCATATCTGACAGATGAGAGCAATGCTCAAGATCTGTTTACAATCTCCAAAACATTTAAGGGCAATTACGTCCCCCAGTTATTACATTAAAGTTTCTTCATTCAAATTCAAAACATCCTCAAAATATGCGTTGGTGCAATTCCAGTTGTCTTCTGCCTTTGCGCTTGCTTTGCTGGCTGCTTACGATGCTCCTGCATCAATTCATAGCCTTGGCTCGGGGGTGACACTGTTGTTGAGACTTGGAACAACAATGTCCAAGGTTGGGTGGAACGACCTTGGTCTACAACCAGTTGGTGATTAGTTTTATTAAAGATAAGTGTTCTCTGTCATGTGTTTCTCTGCTTGTACATTTATTTCCATTGTGTATTAATTATTATCTTTGAGATATGTATTTATAATGTGCCTGCTTGTTGGTTATCGCTGTGCATGGCATGATTAATCATTCTTTTAAACTCTGACATGAATCTTGGTTATTGCATGTGCTATTATTGCATTTCTTTCATGTTTCTTTATTAGTGAATTGTTATCAGACTTCAAAATAAGTTCTGGAAGTGCATTCTTGAAGTAGCATGGCCAACCTGTTGGTGGTTGGGTACGTTACAACCAACTTGTTGAAGACATGGAAATTGTAAAGCAAGAATATGCCCCTTTGAATGCAGGATTGGAAGAAGCAATTAATCATCATGCCTTTTATTAAGTATCATGTTTTTTAGGGTTATTATAATTCTAGGTTTATATTGCTGAATATATAGTGTCGAGAAATACTCGGAAATTTTGTATGAAGATACATGTAGACTCTGCTATAGGGTAGTCGACATAGGTTTTTGTTTGAAAGTTTTGAAACAGAATTGTGATGTAATCTTGTTTCATGCACAATTGCAATTTTTATTAACATAAATTTCCCTAGTTAATAAAAAGTTCAAGATTGGATGATCTAGGACTTCAAGGTTTGCACCTTTGTCAAATGCAAAGAAAAACATCTGCTTTACTAACCAAAACAAACTAGAACAACTTAACTAGCAATATAATCCCAAGGGGTGCAGGAAAAATTATAAATATTAGATGCTTGCTCTATTCTAAATGTTATTATATAATATTCCACGTAAACTACAATAAAACAAAATCATAATAAAAATTTCCATATTCTTCGAGGCAAAGCATTATAATAGAACTACAAAAAGCAAGAAACTTACCATGACACATCTCATGAAGAAACACATGAAATAAATTGTAATAACATCGCCACCATGACACATCTCATGAAGAAACACATGAAATAAATTGTAATAACATCCTCGACCTTACGTAGAAATAAATGCAATTTTGAAAAACATCACCCATGAAACATCCTTAATTTTAAGTACTTCGTAAAATGTCATATATTGAAATCATTTCTCTTAAAAGACCAAGCATTCCCCGAATACTACCAAATTAGATGAACTTCATGTATACTTATATATCTTGCAACTTCTTTCAACACCCTATTGATTCAAGTGGAAAACATCAAAGCATCAAGAATACTCTCTCAATACTCAGAAGTGTGAGAATGGATCTTGTAACAACAATATTTTCAAACAACAAATAATAGAAAAACAACATAAAACCATGCAACTTGCGATTCCTAGCCTTTGGAAAACTTGCTCAATATATTACTAAATCCTTGAAAGGTTTCTTGCCACCATCAAGCAAAAATCCCAATGCAAAGAAGGGCACCTTGAAAACAAAACGCTGAAGGAACTAACAATACCTTTCAATGTCTCGGGTTCATAGCTTGGGTAATTGGGTAGCATGTTTGTTATCCTCCCTACTCGGATTTAATTCTCACAAAGTGGACATGTTCGCCTGTTGTGATAAGGCTAGAAGGGTAGATGCCCATTGGGATAAAGGTTCCACTCCGATGGGCTTCAGGATGTCTTGACCCTTGCTAAATCATACGTTTCCTACTAGGTGATGCCTTACAAACTGTTAACACTAACCTAGGGGTTATAATGACAACGAACCAAATTTGAACCTAAACCTTACCTAAATAATTTGACTTAGTTACCCATTCCTCAAAAGAGGAATAAAAAAACAATACCTTCCCCTAAAGAGAGAGGCTCCCAAACATATAAGTAAACAAATTTTACGACCACCATCCCTGAAAATGGGGAAATGGCCACGCACATTGACCTTAATATCCTCTCGTAGGTTGGAGAGGGGCAAAATAAAGACGAAGAGACAGCAAAGGGAGAAAATAACGACATTGGTAAACACCAAGGGCGACTGTTAACCGGATTCGAAATGGTGACCGGCGTTACATTGGCCGGGGCATGCCTGGGCTTGACCACTCAGTTGCTCTCCAATGGAATGCGCAAGCTCCCTTTGATGAGGCGTCAGTATTATTGTTATCAGCCTGGTTTTTTTTCACTCGATTTGATTATAGTTTCGCAGGATTAGGGGTTAGGGTTTACTGGTAGTGTTAAGAAGTGCTCGTGGTTGTGCAGATCCTTGGGAGCATGTAATAGGCATGGGACTGGGGGCGCTCTTCACCAACCAGCTCATTCAATGGGAGGCCAAACTGCAGGAAGATCTCGACAAGAAGCTCGCAGAGGCCAAAGCAGCCAATCGGCGAAGGCTTTCCGGTAAGCTCCCTGCTCTGTTCTGTTTTTTTCTTCCATTAGATTTCGTTTCAAATAAGGGGCTTTGGCCAGTAGAGGGCAGAGATTTTCATATTTTTTACACGATCATGATTTTCAGTGTGCTTGAATATGCATCTGTTCTTGTTTTTAATAATGAATATCTTTCAGCAATTTGTAGACGCCGAAACTGTAAATTCTTGAGAAGATTGACTATTATTGCATCGAAACATCGATCAGAAGACATTTTGTTTCAAAACACTTTAATAAATGCACAAATTCCTTTAGAAGATTAACAATGAGTCGCAGTAAACATGCGTGAAAAGTTTCACTCCGAGTACATTTGTCCGACTCAGTATATTAAATCCCCAAACCCTCAGGGTAATTTTATACAGGCTCGCTATCTCCTGATGAATAAAGTACCCAGTCGAACCTCTTACAATAAAGTACGGGTTCTAATTTGTAGACGGAGACAGGGACGCCCCTTCTCCCTCCTCCGCCTCTACTCTCATTGCCATTCCCACCTCGTATTTTTGCCTGGCCTTTCTCTGTTTGATTTCTTTCCGCACATGTTCATGCTTAATGTATATTTCATGTGTTTTGTTACATTCTCTTACTTTATGGTCTTGGAGTAGCCCTTATGCACTGCCACAGGTTCTTTTTATTTTTCTGCGCGAAAATATCGCAATTTTATTCATAACGACAAAATTACATTTAGCAGATGCCTTTCCACATTCAAAATTCCTTTGAAGCACAAAAGAGGATGACGGCATCTAGTCTGTGAAGCTTTCTACACCTAGGTTACACAGTCTTTACAGCCATATACATCACAGAATTTGACCTCATACAAGAGGATTACCAAAAAGAAACAAAACCATAAAAGTCTCTCAGAACAGTAGTGAAAATATCCAGTACATTCCCCTTATACCAAAAATGAAGTGAAGCTCAAATAAATAATAACACTATGAAAATCTATCATAAAGTTTCTGCAAACTCCAGCATTAACCTTTTTTCAACCTGTTAAACAAAAGAAGGGTGAATGCATTCAGAAACATGTCCACTAGCATCCTCCTGGATGATCCATTTACCATGTGCCAGCTGAACTCCATTTTTGACAAACCACCTGCTATCTGATTCATTTTCCTATAAATATGTTAAAAAGAAATTATATTAAAAACAGGAATTATACATTTGATCTCATCCAACAAAGGCTGCAATATGAAATTTCTCATTTCATATTCCCACTTCAACCACTTTTTCACACGTAAAGAGCCCCCAAAGATTTGTAACTTTGTCACACCTTTTTCAGCTGCCAATGCAAGAGTCAGTTTTAAAGCCATCAATTCTGCAAAGTTATTTAAGCCATGACCCAAACCAGATTAAATCTGAAGGAGTGAGAATCCTTCAAAAAGAGAATTTCCCCAGCTCCACTTATCGATAGATCCCCTTGGGAGGCACCGTCAAAGTATGCCTGAGCCCCAGAGTTATGAATATGCTCCTCTACCATATGTCTGATAGGTTAATCCACTGTTTTAAAACACGGTCCGAGTTGACTCGAACTTGGTCAACTCGGCCGAATTGATAGATGATTGGGTCGACTCGACCTATGACTTGGTTCGGTGGGAGGGTTTGGTACTGAACTGGCCAAGTCAAAGCATGACTCGGATGGTTCAGTACCAAATTGGCCCTACTTGGTCGAGTAGATGTAGGATCCCCCGCACAGACTTAAGTAAAAAACTTGGTTTTTTTAATAAAAAAATGAAAAAACCTAAGGAACTAAACCTTAGAAATTTGTTATAAAGAGACCCCCCACCCCTCTATTTGCCTCACACCTCTCTCATTGAGCATTTGTGAGCATTTGGAGTTTTGGAGCAGAGCTAAAATCTTGAAGGGCAGTGTGAGGCTTGAGTTTGGAGCTGGTTTGGCAGTTGTTTGGGGTTGTTTGCAGTGGATTTGGAATCTCAATGAGGAGGCTACAACCCATCTTGAAGCTTGGAGGAGTTGTGGACCGAATTCTTGTGCCCATTGCAGATTAAAAATTGGAATTTTACCATGACTACCACCCCAAGAGTCAAAGACATTGCATGGATCCATGTTGATCTTGTTGATGATGATATTTATTGCAAGTATTGCAAGAAATGCACGGGGAGGGAGAATTCGTAGGTTGAAAGAAAACCTGGTTGGTATAAGAGGCCAAGTTGCTCCATGCACGTCCCCATTAGAGGAGATTGGGCAGATTAGATTGGAATTGCAAAATCAACTTGCAAAATTTGAAGAAGACAAGGCTAGGCAAAAGGAGATGGTTGTAGCATGTTTTTCAGAATCTAAAGCCTAGAGGCCATAGAGGCTCATTGATTATGTGTTTACTATTTTGTTGCTTATATGTATGCACTTGGTGCCATTTTGATATTTTCACCCTTACATGGTATATTAATATAGATGAACAAACTTTGCATATTTTGTCTCTAATGGTTTGGAATCTTTAAAATAATTTTTTTCATTAAAATTTAATTATTTTATTTATTTGTTTGTAAACTGAGTCATTGAAATTAGATCAGTCTGAGTCAATCCGACT
>JASDQU010737474.1:5030-25944 GCA_032191745.1 Picea mariana
CCCACCTTTGATGATTCCACACCCTAATACTGAAACACCTCTTCGCATCCCTCTCATCCCATTGCGCAGGAATGTCCACAACCCTCAAGCTAGGGTAACTCACAATTATAGTCCGGTCGATGACTTGGCACAATCCCCCGCTGCCATGTCAGTCTTAGAAGTTCTTCAAACCTGTCCTACTCAATGAAAATTGTTACTTTTCGCTTTGGGGTAGTCGACCCTGCCAATACTCGACTCATCACATTTGATCTTGATAGTGGAGAACCCTGTCTCCCCGCTCTTGTCGCTTTTCAAATACCAGTTAAAATTTGGAATATCATAGTCCACTACTGCATTATCGATGAAGGTGCATCCACATGCATCGTGTCCAAAATCGTCTGGCAAAAACTTGGCTCTCCATATCTAATACCCTCCGCCATTACTCTGAGGGCTTACGACGGATGAACCTTGTCTCCCGAGGGAGTTTTCCAAAATTTCCCCGTCGAACTCGGGGGAAAAACCATCCTTATTGACATTGAGGTTATTGATGCCCCACTCGACTATAATATTTTGTTTGGTCATAGCTACATGTATGCTATGAAGGTAGTCGCCTCTTCTGTGTTCCGAACCATGATGTTTCTCCATAACGGAAAGATCATTACCATCGATCAGGTATCACATTATGAGCCTAACCCTTCATCCAACATCGACAACATCCTCCCTTTTGTCCACACTAATCTGGATGCCTATCCACTCATCGAGATGGGCCCTAGAATTTTTAAGGACCCATCCTTACTAGGGACATACCACAGAGCACCACTGCTCATCCATCCCTCAGCATAGGTATGTGTCGTCTCCACCAACGGAACAATAACTGAAGATAATCTCCCTCCCACCGAAGCCTCTTTCATCCCTGACGTCCCACTAGTCACATAATTCCTCCCTCAGGAATATCCTGGAACTTGTTCAGCTCTACCCATTCCTGATCTTCCCCTCCCCTAGGGCCATATCCCAGTTTGGGAAACAGTCCACCAAGCCATTACCCAAATCCCTTTATTTTACCCTCCACCGGGTGTACAAGCTTTCCAGGTAGCCGCAACACTCACCCTTCCTAATATGGTGCTGGCAATCCCAGTCTGGTATCTACATTCACCTGAGATTGTCCCTCAACCATCCCTCCCTCCCCAAATAGAAGGAATCCCGATGCAGATTCCCATACTTACCCCCACCATCCCACCCACACTCCCACTCACTAGCACCCCTGCTACAGCTGGAGGCAAATGGAAAAAGAAAGAGCCCACTGCTCCACTTCCCCCACGTGTCCAACCTCCTTGTGCGGTATGCGAGAAAGATGGACACCCCACCAACAAATTCCCATCTCTACCCGAGCTACTCAATCTAATTCAACTCCCTCGAGCACCACCACTGCTCGTCGCTTCATCCAGTACTGCCACTATCTCCCCTAACACCAATAGCAAAGGACTGCGAACCAAATTTGCATGCGCCATCTGTTCAGAATATGGCCATTATACACACCATTGTCCAGCGTTACCTCAATTCCGACAGACGCTAACTGCCGTATGCCATATCTTTCAGCAAGAACCCACCCCAACACATGTCAACGACATCCATTATGTCACGACCTCAGTCAATGAATGTATGCAATGTCCTTGCTCTCTATGCAAATCACTTGATTATTTCACATATCAATGTCCTATGATCATTGAAGACATGCATCGCCAACTGACCCTTATTCAAAACCCTACACCACCCCCTCTAGCAGAACCAGTGCGTACCCCTACCCCATCACTTGATGTGGTTTATATCTTCTCACCGGAACCTGAGGCACCCCCTACTCCCCCATGGTTCTTGGATGAATTATATGAGGATTTGCCCCCAAATCCCCCCAATTCTCCAATTCATTTCCCCACGGAAATTCTACACCTGACTATCATTTTTAACCCACAATACTTTGATATTTGGTTTATGTTGAGCGAACCATTGCAACCTCCTTGCGATACCCCCTCTACATCGTCACCACCAGAAAACAACCCCACGGTGACCATCACCAAAGTTACTCCTATCGATCCCCTATATTTTCGACAGTTTCATTGTGACGAAGGCATCCTTGAGGAGTTAACTAAACCTGATTGCCCATGGGATGCGCTCCACCACAGAGCGCTTTTTCCTTCACAAGAAGCCATCGCACCTCCTAACAAAAACCCCATATACGCATTCGAAACCAAAGATTTTCTCCCATCGGAGAATATGGATTGGTTCACTAACCCTATCCCTGTCCAGAACGCTTTTGAAGAAGGCAATATGGCCAATATTTCCCCCACCACCAAAATCGATATTTCCATCAAATCTGGAGTCTTAGAGGAAATCACCATTAGCGCCGCATACTCTCCTGAAGAAATCACCGCCTACAAAGATCTCTTCCAGGAATACTGGGACATATTTGCCTAGTCATACACATAGATGCTTGGCCTTGATCCCTCTATTGTCGAACATCATATCGACACCTGGCCTGATATCACACCTATCCGTAAAAAACAACGTCCACTACACCCATCCAAAGCTGCGGCCATCAAAGTCGAAATTGACAAATTACGTGCTGTAGGGTTCATCTACCCCATTTCATATACGTCATGGGTCTCCAACCCCATCCCTGTCAACAAAAAACAGGGCACTATCCGCGTCTGTACGGACTTTCGCGATCTCAATAATTCCTATCCCAAAGACAATTTTCCAACGCCCTTTATCGACCAAATTATTGATGATTGCACCGATCAGGAAGCCCTGTCTTTCATGGATGGTTTCTTTGGCTACAACCAAATTCAAATTCACCCAGTCGATCAGTACAAAACTGTATTTACTAGCCCCTGGGGCACTTTTGCATATCACGTCATGCCTTTTGGCCTCAAGAATGCAGGAGCCACTTTCCAATGCGCCATGACATACATTTTTCATGATTTGGCTCAAATCATTCTCGCCTACTTGGACGACTTCACCACTTACTCCAAAAAATGCATTCATCATCTCAAATATTTACGAATCATCTTCCAAAGGTGTCATCAGTACAACATTCGCTTGAACCCCCTCAAGTGCGTGTTCTGCGTCACTGCTGGGTGCATCCTGGGGTTTATAGTTTCCCACAGTGGCATTATAGTTGACCCTCTCAAGGTCCAAGCCATCAAGGAAATTCCCCCACCATAGAATTTACGCCAACTGCAGAGCCTACAAGGCAAAGCTAACTTTTTACGCCGCTTTGTCCTCGATTACGCCAGTCAGGCACATGGTTTCCTTCGCCTCTTATGTCATGATATCCCATGGGACGAACATGCCCAACCACTTTTGATGATATTAAAGTGGCCCTCTCCAATGCCCCATTGATTATTCCACCTGACTATAACCACAACTATATCCTCTACATATCGGCCTCAACCATCTCAGTAGCAGGAGTTCTTGTCCAAATAGGGGATGACGACCGTGAACATGTAATTTACTTCATTAGTAAAAAACTTTCAGGGACACCCTTGAAATACAATCATGAAGAGAAACTAGCCCTTGCAGTTGTCCTCGCAGTCCAGAAGCTACGCCATTACATTCTTCTTCGAACTACCAAAGTCGTAGTAGATTCCAACCCCATGGAATACTTTCTCAGTCGTCAACAAATTAATGGTAAATTTTCCTGATGGATCGTCATCCTTCAGAAGTACGACCTCGAATTTTCCACACCCAAGAGCAAGAAATCCCTCATCCTCGCCGAATTCATCATGGCGTTCCCCTCCAATACTACCCCTACCCCCGTCAATACCAACTTCCCCAACGAACATCTCTTTTACATCCCCTCGGATGACCCTTGGTTGATGATCTTCTCATCTACCTCCAAACACAGAAATTTGGAAACCACCTCTCTCAAGATGATCATCGACGTATTCATCACCAGGCTCCCCGCTACCTACTTATCGGTGATATCTTATATCAACGAGGGGTTGACATTGTACTCTGCTAATGTTTGGCTATCAATGAGGCCGATCGAGTCTTGAACGACTGCCACAGTGGCGCTTGCAGAGGCCACCTCTCAGGGATGTCCACTGCTCAAAAAATCATTCACCCCGGTTATTTTTGGCCTATATTGTTTCACGATTGCATCCACGCTGTGAAGCAATGTAACAAATGTCAGCTTTACACCAACAAAGCACGAGCACCACCTGCTCTTCTACACCTAGTCATTACTGCTAGCCCCTTTTGCAAATGGGGCATATACTTCATGACTTGCAACCCTCCATCCAACAATGGACACAAATACATCATCGTGGCAGTCGATTACTTCACCAAGTGGGCTGAAGCCATGCATACCTTCAACAACACCGTTGACACTACAACATGTTTTTTCTTTAACCACGTCATTTCCCATTTTGGAGTACCACTACAACTAGTCTCTGATCACGGGAAACATTTCGAGAATGAGATTTTCGTCGAACTCTCATTCAGGTCAGGCTTCTCCCATGAGTTTGCCTCCCCATACTACCCTCAGTCAAATGGACAGGTTGAAGCAGTCAACAAGGTCCTAAAAACCATGTTGCTGCGCACAGTTAACAAACATAAGACCAATTGGCATCATATGTTATTTTCCACGCTATGGACATATCGCACAACAGTGAAAACTGCCACTGGTTTCACATCATTTCATCTAGTCCACAGGGTCGAGGCCACTCTTCCCATTGAGTGCGAAATTCCCACCTTACGCACCGATATTGAGCTATTACCCGACACTGTGCCAATGGAGTAGCGTTTGCTGAACTTAGAGTCCCTGGATGAGGATCGTCGATCTTCATTACAGAACAATGAGGCAGCCAAAAAATGGTCAAAATCTACCTTTGATCGCCATGTCAACCTTCGCTCATTCAACGAAGGCGACCTCGTCCTTGCTTATGATATCGCTCATGATACCCTCGGCCATGGAAAATTTGAGTCACTTTGGCATGGACCTTACATCATCCAACATTGCCTCACTAAAGGTGCATACATTTTGGCCTCTCCTAAAGGCCACCATCTCAACGAACTAGTCAACGGGTTGTACTTAAAGAAATTTTATGCCTGAGTGTAGCCATTCTACATTAGGCTATTTCTTTTGGTACATTTTTTTGTAGAGTTTTTAATATTCTTTCTTCCATACCTCATGTCTAATCCATCATTTGTGTTATTGACATATGCCTCCTCCATCGGCCTACCACATCGGTTACGCTGACGGAGCTAGCTGTTGGACACATAATCTCACTTCGACCGCTTGGGCCCTCTATTCACCCTCACATGAATTGCTCCACTCCAGCGACATATGTTTGGGTTCATCAACCAATAACCAAGCAGAGTACACAACCATTATTGACCTCCCTGCTGAGGCTACCCATCACCATATTTGTCACCTTAGCATTCTACTAGATTCACAACTGGTTGTCCTCCAGCTCAACAATGTGTACCGTGTCCACGATCCTCTCCTCTTCCGCAAATACCTGCACGTTAGACTCTTATCTCGACATTTTGATTCCATCACATTTACACACATTCCAAGACAATTTAATCAAATAACAGATAATATGGCTAACCTAGTGTTAGATTGGCATTTATCACATCAAGACACCAGTATGCATACCTAAATCATCAACAGTCTGTCAACTACATATAGATTAGACACCATAAAAAAGAACTAACAAACATCAACACCAGTGAACACCACAAAGATCCCAAAAATGTATATCCATTCGTATATATATACCGGTCAATGTGTCATCAATGTTTACAAAAAAATAGTACATAAGATACAACACCCGTAGGTAGGTAAACCACCTTACCCCTATAGATACAAAATGGTGCTACACCACCCTATACAAAATGAGCTCACCAGCCTATATAGATACAAAAAATACATAAATACATAAATACAGAGGCACTCATGGCGCTTCTAAAGCTCCACCACCTGGCCCTCTCTCTGGAGGAGGGGCCCCACCAGCTAGGGGTCCCTCAGTTCCTGGAGGCAGCCTCCCAGTCATCGTTGCCCCCGCTATAACCGCTCTCTGAACCATGGTCCTCCACGCCAGCGGAACACCCACACATTGCTCCAGGACTCCCTCGTCCATGATCCATGACCACATGCCCTCGGACACTCCCTGTAGTACCACCTCGAAGTAGCGACGAACATCCTTGAACTCTCCCCCAGCCTCTATCGGAGGAGAATGTGATGGCCCTGCACCGGGGTCATCGAACCGGCATCGCCTGACCGCTCTCTCATCCTCAACTGGCCTCACCTCTACATCATCCTGCCGTCATCTCTCTCCTACACGGGGCTCTCCCCATGGAGGCCTCACTGACCCCTGACGAGCCGACGCTCTCACCAACTCAACCTTGAGCCCACGAGGTCCAACATCTACACACACAACAAACAAATGGTAGCATCAACATCCATCTATACATAAAAAACATGCTATACTATCTAAATATCAAACCATCAAAAATCACATCATACCTCTTTGGTCGAACACCTCTCCCGGTGGTAACACCATCTTTGGATCATCTCGGAAGTCCACCCCAAAATAGGGATACCGCAGTATGATCTGTGGCATTTGACGCCACACCTGTGCATCCTCGACCGTGAAATAGTGGCCACCCTCCCCACCACCATGACGAACCAGGATCGTTGCCCACCACCTCAGTCGCGGCTCTCGCATGCCAGGAGCGCCTAACAACACTCTAGGGTGAAACATTGACACCCTCTCCAAAAACCATGCCACTAAGATAGACCCAAAGGAAAACTCCCCCGAGTCAGCAACATGACATCTGTCAAGCTGTGCTACGATCTTGGCATGGAGCATCAAGCCCCAGGAAAAATGCTCGCCTGCCTGTGCCCTCTCCATGATCCTCAACTGACCTCCATTGATTCACTGAGTCACAAGAGACCCGTAGATTCTCATGATCATCATTGCCACGCAATGATGCACAAGGGTGTCCATCGTGCCAATACTCAGCACAGAGTTTGACATAAATTTCTCCCCCGAACAATATCTCCGGGCTAAGACAACCAACTGACCATCCCCAGGTACTACGGGCTCCGCCGGTAGTGGGGTTCCCCGAAAAGGGAGCCCAGTCAAAAAATATACATCCCCCACCGTAGTGAAGGCTAGCTGCTCACCCCACACCATAAAGAAATACAGGTCAAGACTCCACATCGTAATCAAGAACTACAAAAGATACTCCTGTGCCCGCATTAGTGAACACTAAAAAAACTTCAACAACCCACATGCTGCCAAAGTGTCTCAGACTGCCAGATCCTTATCCCTCACTGCCTCCCTCAGGCGTGACCAGTCCCTCTCTCTCCAGTGAACTGGCATCATCCAAATGATCACTTGCACCCACATATACAACACTTGATTAGCCATCATAACCCATAAAAACATCAAAAAATCCAAAAAAGATAAGTTTTTACACCCTCTAGTTTTGCCTCAAAGGCGCGACTGTTTTTCCCCACAGGCACGCACACATGCGTGCCTGTTCATCCCCCAGTCGGGCACTCATGCATGACTGTTGGCCATACAGAGGTGCATGCATACGCCTCTGTCACATATACAGGCGCGCATCATAACATGCCTATTCATTGCATAGCTGCGCACATGCGCAACTGTTAGGAATACAGACACGCATGTATGCATTGCTGTGCCTTGCATAGGCGCGCATGCCATGCACGCCTATTTTCCCCATTAAGGCACCCCCATGCATGAATATCCGCATTACATGCGTGCACTTGTGCACGCAAATTTCTCGATTGCCTGCGCACTGGGGGGCCCACACCCACAAAACCCCCTGTACTACCCTCCGTATAGGCCCTACCCAAAAATAGAAACCCTAATTCTATGCAGGAGGATACGACAACTAACCTGAAGCTCATTGATCCTGAATCGACTGCCTCGATCTACCGGAATATCCAAATCTCCTCTAAAATAGCTCGTCCACTCAATAAGACAGCAGGTACAAATGAGGTGGCTTTGTGGGCCCTACAACTATATATAGTCCATTTTGCCAAAATTTCAAACTCAATTCTGGGAGCTCTGGGCACCTATTTTTTGATCCGTCTTCAGCCACGGGATCAAGACCCCGTTACCTACATAATTCCATTCCTCGGGCCATTTTCCATCCTTAGCCCCCAGGGGACATTTTTCTCATATTACACCTTGGTATGCATGCTTACGTTATTGAATAACTGCTATATGATATTTCTCTTTAGATATTGTTCACGTCGGGTATTTGGTTTTTATGTGTGTAGGTGCTTGATCATCATACGATTGCAGGATCCCTTTAGGTATATCATCAACACTGGCATGTAGTCATTCCCTCTGAATCTCAAAATGCATCTCCCAGTCAAACCCTCCGATCTTTGCCTCTAGGATCCCTATATCTGGCTTTGCAGTACTATCACCTCCACTGCATTTCGGTACTGTCACCCGGTAGCACTCCCCCCCCACATGATTTGTCCCATTCATAGCTCCCTTGGGAATCTTGACACTCATGCTGTTTTCACCCTTTAGGGATGGGAGTCCCAATAGTCTTACATAATGTCGAGAACCAACCATATACTCCTTCTCCTCATTTCGCTAACTTGCCCAAATTGGACTCCCAAGTTACTTCATCATGGTTCTATTCTGACTGCACCCCCGCAGTATCATTAACCATCCATTTCATCCATCGTCAGTTTTCCCCTCTGCAGATTGTCCTCCATACGTTTCCCTAATACATAAACCTGCCTATGGTGCCCTAACCCTCCACTTGTTTTCCAAGCAACTTGTGCCATCATCAGGCTGAGCCATTTTACACTGGGGCACCCATTTATGTATCTGCACAGTTATCCCAACTTATTTTTTATTCTTTTGATAATTGTACAAACCCTTTTTCCGCATATTCATAGCTTTCTATTGTCGCCTTTAGAGACCTTCCTTTTCCCAACAAAGCAACCTTTGTTGCCCTTGGTTGGGGAATTTTTCACTTCCCAACATCAATGACACTATCCATAAACCCCGAGCATCTTACAACCCATACACCTTTTTGATCTCTGTGTTTTTCCATTGGGTCGCTCCTCTGGCACAACTCACCCTCATCTAGTCGTCCCCCTAGAGATAGATTTAGTTTTACGGTTTCTGCCACTTTGCATATCTCCCCAACAAAGAGTAGTCTTGAGTCTCACCGCATCTTGACTTCGTCCATATACCTCATTAGTTCCTAATCTCATCCAATGGTTTTTAGAAATCTCTTTGCTTCTTGGAGTCACGTCTCCCTTTCTGTCGACATCAACACGGTTTCTATAAGGGCGACATTATCTTGACTCTCATTACCTTTACAATGAGGAGTCTCGGACGACACAGGGAAAACCACCATTGTTCTCTGCTGTCATTGACCCCCATAACATTCAAATTCAACACTATCCATGTTATGGTGGGTCTTACTTTGCGACTATTGTAGTTGTTTTATCTTAGCCGAAGTCCTCTGAAATTTGATAGACTATCAATGTCTGCACATTATCGACACTTCTCACAGGTGTCCTTACCCTTTTTCAGAGTTTTGTTCACCATCAGAATTGTCCTCTGTTATTATCAAACTGCCCCGTAGGGTGCTGCAGTGATCTACGTCCACAACACAGATTCAGTTACTGTATTACATTTTTTTGAGTTACATGACACGAGCATGGGGCATGCCCGCCTCGTTTGTAAACAATTTTATTTTTTCTCCCACACCTTGGAAAAGCCTTGGGTCCTACAGGTTCCCCTCTCCTTCCAATGGGTCTCTCTTGACACTCCCCACAATGTTCTTTCTTACACAGGTACTCTCAGTAGAAGAAACATTGATGTATTTCGGCTATACGTATGCTCCTAACCTCACACATCAGGGGGCATCTATTGTCACCAGAATTTTGTCCGTAAATGGTTATAGAAATCCAACATCTTCAAAACACTCATTAGTTCACTCATGGGCCAAAAATGCATCTCCAAAAGGTCCAAAACTATACAACCAACAATAAAATCAGCATGCGCTAAAAATACACAAGGCATGCATGCACGTGCGACAGTCAGATAACGTCGAAAAAGCGCACATGCGCCCGATGTATGACTATGGACGCAAAAAGCCACGCACACCTCAAAACGACGCATTTATGATATTGGTCGGCCTTCCACCCACTTCTGGTTCAACTTCCAAGTTGATTTGACATCCAAATCTCAGCTGAATCCGACTAGGGGACCGGTCAAAGACCTAAAGGTGCCCTAAAGGTGCCCTAAAGGTGCCCTAAAGGTGCCCTAAAGGGACCCTTATTCACACTAAGAATTGGTTGCATAATACCTCAAATCTATGCTATAAAAGGAAGCCATGGGTGCACTATATTTTCAAGGAATTCATTTGCATTGTTATGCTGCTGATATTCTCTTGGAGGATCCTCTGTCCTCATCAAGAGCATGCTAGCACCATTTCAGTTAGCCATTCATATCACCTCTAGATTGGATGTTCTTTGGATTCTCTTCACCGTTTCATTTTAGTCCATTTTAAGAGGAGCTCAATATTTGGGGGTCCAAGATCCCTCCCTTGGAGGAAGAGGGGACCCAAAGTCTCCCTTTCTCTTTGGTGTTTTCTTTCCACTAATATAATCCTTTCCATTGGTGGCATGAGTCTTGTTTATTTCTTGTTCTAATGTCCTTATGCACTATAGTTTAATTTCTTTTATTGTTCTTAGTTTAGTTCTTTGCTTATCCTTTATGATTTATACTTCTAACTCTTTCCTTCACTGCTGTCTTGCCTAGCTAACCCAACTAGGCTTGTAAGCATCTCTATTTTGTTCATTTAGGTGACAAAAGAGGTGCAACACATGGCATCTTATTATGGTTTGAAAACCCAAAATAAAAACAATACAAATGTCTTTATTGGCTGTAATAACCACTGCAAAACCATCCTAAACACACATATCTATGGGCTGCAAGGCAACTGCAATATCTACTAATAGAGAACAAATCAATCTGTTTAACCTTTGACGGTGTGGTATCAATCTGCTCTTGTAGCACCGACTGCCACAATCCGACCGCCCGTATCTAAGAAACTCCACAACTTGAAATCATAGATGTCCTCATGGGATGAGGATGGACAAAAAGGAGGTCCTTGCAGGACACCCTATACTCAACCCGCGGGGGTGACTTCTGTCACGATTTCCCCGAAACCCTCCTCGTACCTGCAAAATATGTGATTGGCCTCCTCCAGAAACTTCCAAAATTTCCCTACGCAACTTTGATATACCTCCAAACTCTCTCTAAGATGATTCCAAACACAAAATGAAACTCAAGTGAAGATCCAGGGTGGGTCCTCCTCCTTGTCTAGCTAGGGTGGATATGGCACCACCAAAACTAAACTGCAATGGAAGGGTTTTTCCAAACCCTAATGAAAACCTTGGCTCAAAGAGCACATCAACAAGAGATCAATTCATAATGAGGTAGGTGAAGTGTTACCCTTCCTTTATACTTCTCCGAATCCTTCTATATCTTTCTCCTTTTTGACCAAATCAAATATGATGATTATTCTCTCTTAATATTTAGTTTAAACATTAAAAGTCACTTTTATTGTTTAAATAATTAATAATTTATCTTTTTACTTAATGCCAATTTAGAATGTAACATCTCCTGGATAGTGACATTAAATAAACCTCATTGACTCCCTTTTTTCTTCATTAACTATAGATTATGGGAGTTGTATAGGCTACTAAGTCATCCTCCCATCATGGTCAATTGGAAGGGGATGTTACACTTTATCTTAGCCACATGCGTGCACACTTTAATGATAATGTGGCACACATTATTAATTTCAAGGTCAATTAATAGTTTCTCAAGGTTTATGCAACATAACATTCCTCTTTCAAATCCCACATGGTGATGTTTTCAAAAGTCAATACTTGATTTCTCAATGTGACAAAAATGGAGCATTAACAATGTATTCATCATAGAAAAATAGTGTGCTTATCCATGTGTTCATAGAGGATTGTCTAGATTTTGGATGTGAATTCGAGCCTCAAACTTTTGTGATACAAAAAATTCAATGCCACGTTGCGAGCCAACAAATCCGAGCAATGCAAGTTAGTAACAAAATAACCATTAAATCACAAATTTGTGATCATTCAAGGAAATTTATTTTCACTGAATCTTCCATGTAATAAAACAATCTTTCGATCCTTTACATTTATAAAATGGGATATGGAAATAACTGAAAGAAATCCAATGCCAAAATAACAATGCTTGTGGCCTTTTTTAAAATATCAACCATGGAGGAATGGTAATATATTATCCTGAGTCAATGCGTTCATCTCACACATGTAATTATTTACACTTTGTGAACATGTCTAGAGTCTCTTCACTACACACAAAGATCCATTAGGCAACTTGGTTTTGCAGAGTATACTTTCCTTTCTACACAATATGATATTCTCTTGACTAAATCTCTTAATAGAATCCACAAGATCAATCAAATTTCGTCTGCTTGATGAGATTCTCAAACGACGAAACTTTAAAAGATATTTGAGTCCGTTTATATTTAGCTTGAAGGAAATCCAACTTGAAGCCTTGAACATAGAAGCAAATTTAGCATGCCACCACCATATATATTTTGAGTCATTGTGTTAGCTTTGTGAAAATGATTTGTTGATTTTTGGGAAGCAAGATTCATTACATACTAGTTTTGATGACCACTTGGAAAACACCCATAGTAACGAAAGTTCTTTGACGTAATAACAAGGATGCAATTTTTTAAATGCATACTTCATACATCAAGAAACAACTGCCTTGAAAGATGGTGAGTATGGTCATATGTGAATATTTAGCCAAAGCATGTGAAGCCTTAGGATGGAATAAACTCTTTGTGTTTCAATTCCAAACCATTACCCTCTCTTGGAAAGGTAGGGATTTGATCATATTAGCATATACAAGTTCTAAAAATGACAACAATTGTAAAACATGTAGACAATTCTCCTTACATGACAACCATTATTATTCATGTCCTTTCTCCAACTCAGAAATTGAGAATTCCAATTCTAGAGTAGTTTGAGGCATTGGGGTTTAATATTGGTGTAAACATTAATAGTGAAAGCAAGGTTTTGGGAATAATGGAAAACAACATTCACGAGAATTTTGCGGAGCAAAGTAAGGGCAACCCAAAATGCAAGGAATAACATGCTGAGGGAAACATGTACTTGGAGGGAATGCTTCTATCAAGCATTCAACTTTAGATCCCATAGTTATTGTTCAACCCACCATTTGAGAAACATTGGCAAGGTGTCAAAGGTTGGAGGATACCTACCAACTATTTGATAAAATGAATAGTCCATGAATTTAGAGGATGCACATGAATTGTTTGACAAAATTTTGCAATAAAGTTTTGGTTTTTGATTGAGAGGGAGCATGTAAATCTTATGAAAACCTTTTATGGGAGCACTATCACTCTGGAGGTGGAGAGATCAAACACCATTGACAATGTGAAGGCTAAGATCTATGACAAGGAGGGGATATCTCCCAAATAATAATGATTGATATTTACAKGYAAGGAATTGGAAAATGGTTGTACCTTGGATGAATATAAGATTCAAAATGTCATTTGATCTAATTCCTAGTGCTTTTTATCCGTGGAAAGGTTTATAGAAATATAGGAATGAACTCCTCTTTAAAGGCTTCACAAGTCTCCCCCTCTTGAAGGACCAATACGAGTAAATCTTTGAATCCTCTATATTCCAAAGAGGAAATCCAAAACCTATCATCTTCCCCTTTAGATCCTAAGGCTCCTTACTTAGGAACCTAACCTCCATTGTGGAGAAAGTAAAATACATCTCAAAGCTACAAATTCAGTTGCCAAGGATTAGAGGGGATGTCAATCACTACAATGACAACACTACTACAATAGGGCCAATTTTCATCATTCTAGGTGCAATTTGAAGAAAATGATGCATGTGTTAAGTTCTATGTCATACATCGAAAAAAAATTATGAAATTTCTTTTTGCAACGCACAAACACAAGAAAAAAATGACACATGGTTAAGTTTTGCATCATTTTGTCCCTACATTTTTGTTTTGAGTAACTTTTAAGTCAATTTTTTCATTTCATTTCAAATTTTTCTTATCTGGATCTTGTGGAGTCTTATTGCTTGAAGATTTTGGAGAGCATATTGGTCTAGCAAAGGATTCCTAGTCCCCCATTGGATCCAAGGTAAGAATATCCCCCTATTTTTTTTTTGTTTTCCCCAAATATTTCCTTCGAGTTTGTATAATTTACCATGTTTATAGAGATTTTTTATTTTTAGGTTTGGGATTAATCTGGGGAATGGTATTTGAGGGAAGGGTTTCAGATTTTAGGGGAATAATTGCATATCTATGGGATTTGGAGGCAGGGTTTGTGAATTAAGGGACATATTTTCCTTGAGCACCATGGTTATACCATTGAAGATTTAGAATAAATTAAATAGAAATTGAAAATAATGTAGAGGTTTAGGGGATTGGGATTATCTCTCCCTTGTCTTTCTTTTCTTATCTTTGTTCCTCTTTCTTCCTTGTTTTCTCCAAATCCTCCTTCATCTTCCACTATGTCTCCTTCTCCTTCCTCACTCTTTCTCTTCTTCTTGTTATGCTCCTCTTATTTTCCCACTCATTTTCTTCTCCTTCTTCCTATTCCTCTTAATGTCCTCCTCCTCCTCCCTTCTTCTTCCTCTTCCTCCTTCTTCACCTCCTCCTCTTGTTTTTCAACTCCTCGTTCCTCCTTCTTTCTTATTCTTTGCATMTTCCTCTTCTTCTTCCCCTCCTTCTTCCTCCACTTCTTTCTCTTCCTCTTTTCCCAAATCCTCCCTCCTCTTCCACTCCATATCCTCCTCCTTCCTTCTTCTTTCTCTTTCTCTTATTATCCACCTCCTATTGTTTTTCAACTCCTCTTTCTTCCTTTTCTTCCACTCCTTCTTCCCCATCTTCTTCTTCTTATCCCCCTATTCCTCTTAATATTCTTCCCCTCATCATTCCTCTTCAAATTTTCCCCTTTCTTTCTTCTTCACTTTCTTCTTCCTACTCCATTTTCTTGTACCTCTCTTCCCTCTTCTATCCTATTGTCTCCTCTCTCTTTCTCTCCTCTTTCCCTCTTTCCTTATCTCCCCTCATTTCCTTGAGACTTGCACAATACCCAAGGTTATCATTTTTCATATGGAAGAGTTAATTTTTGAATGAAATAATGTTGGACAAAATTATATCCAGAATATATATGTGCGTTTTATGGATTGCATTATTTGTCTACATTCTATTTTGGTTATTGTGTTTATGTTCTAATTAATATGCACTATGTATGTAATTATGTACTCACCTTGTTATAGATACAAGTTCATGATATCCTAAGGGGTTAGCACAACTGATTGTCACCAATATCATTGGACATTTGGCTAGTTCTATGTTAGTAGGTGTTCACTTCGAATTCCCATAGGTTAGGTGCACTAGTTTACACTAAAAGGTTCACTAGGGATGTCATCCATGAAAGTGGGAAAGAATCCCTTAGGTTTCCTTGTGAGTCTTGGAAAAAAAAGATACGAGTTAAGGTAGATTTGAATTTGAAGGTCACGATGTTTATGTAACATACCCATCCACCCACAGGCCGGGCACGCCACTTCAAGCCCACTTATGGACTTATCTCGAATTCTGATCAATTTTCTAATGAATAAAAATGCATGAAATATTCACATGCATAGTTAAATATACATGTTAGAACATAAATAAATGAAACATATGTCATGCACAACAAAAACCAACAAACATGCATATTACAGATGCAAATTTTATAGATAAATAAATATACAATAGAATAAATACACAGGTAAATAAAACCATAACAGAGAGCACTTATCTTTAATGAAACGAATCACCAACTGGTTGTAGACCAAGGAAATTCCACCCAACCGTAGACATTGATGTTCCAAGTATCAACAACAATGTCACCCCCGAGCCAGGGCTATGAATCCACAAGAACAATTATAGAGTGTCACTTGACTTCCCAAACCAGCCAACACTCAATCTCTCACATGATTTTCATCACCCACAACAATCCAAATTACACTAGCTCTCTTCTACCCAACCCACACAACCCAAGAGAATGGACCCCCTTCTTTGCCATGCAGTCTCTCAGTCTATCCATCTCCTTCCAGGGATCAAGTGTAGCTGGTCCATAATCTCCATCCAGGGACTCTCAGGATTTGTAGTTGTGAGTAAAACTGAACACAAACCAAATCATCTCAGATATACAAGACTTCATTCATGGTTGGAATACACCAACAATATTTATAACCAACCAAACCATGAATCTTCTCCAACAATTCATTTTCCTTTCCCAAGACAAAACACGAATGAGGAAAGAAGAGTGGGTAAAAGAATGAGTGGAGCAAGAACAGAATGAAAGGTGTGAACAAAATGAACAACAAACAATGAGTGAGTGAGTGAATGAGTGAAGAAGAAGCAACGCCCACCACAAACCAAAGATGGGTTTATGTAATTCTTGGAATTAAGGAACTACTTGGCCTTCCCCCCAAGAAGCTCATGTAACTATTATTCTCCATTAAAACAAAAATGGGTAAATAAAATATAAAATAAACACTTAGCCCCTCAATCCCCCTCTCTTTTGGAATCATATCCCCCTATAACTCTTGTCCTTATTCGTCTAGCAGCAAGTGATGTATTTATTATTAATAATGATCAAAACATTACATTTTCTAGGCACACTAGCCTCTTTCAATTGTTTGGGCACTCTGACCTTTTATATATTAACAAAATACATTATTTAGTACGAGGCTCAAAATTGGGTGTTACATCCCCTCCCCCTTAGTTTGGCACCGTCCTCAGTGCATATACAAAACAAAACAAAAAAATTAAAAATTTATTCAAAAAGTTGCGGGTACTCTGCCCACATGGCATCTTCATGCTCCCAAGTAGCATCTCCAGGACTGTAGCAGGTCCACTGTAATTTTACCATCTCTATAGATCGATTCAGGATCATTTTTACTTTTCTTTCCAATATTCACATTGGCTGGACCTGAAAGTCTCCCTTTGTCTCTAACTGAATCAAATGCCAATCAATAGCGTGGTTAAGATCATGTACATATTTTTTTAGGAAAGATACATGAAATACATTATGCACATTCATGGAAGCAGATAATGCAAGCATGTATAGAACTGGCCCTATTCTGTCCAATATCTCAAATGGATCATAGAATCTGGCTGCTAGCTTTGTACAATGACCCAACTTCAAATAGCTCTTCTTGGGATTCACTTTTAAAAGCACATGCTCCCCCACTTTAAATTCTCTAGCTGTCCTATTCTTATCTGCATAAATTTTCTGTCTATCTTGAGCTGCCTTTAAATTCTACTTAATTCTACCCATCTGGTCTTCCATATCCTTGGGCAATTCTGGCCTAATTACCACTCTGTCTGCTGGTTTGTCCCAACCCACTGTAGTATTTCATTTCCTACCATACGACGCTTCAAATGGGCTCATTTTCAATGAAGCTTGATACCCATTATTATAGACAAACTAAACCAAGTGCAAGTAATCTTCCCACTTAGATGGCTTATTCATCACATACATTCTCAACATGTATTCAATTACTCGATTGACTCTCTCTGTCATCCCATCTGACTGTGGATGGTATGCTGTGCTAAAGTTCAGATTTGTACCAAATCCTTTAAACAATCTCCTCGAAAACTTTGAAGTACACTTTGTATCTCTGTCTGAGACAATTGTCTTAGGTATCCCATGCAACCTAGAAATCTCCCTCATGCAAATTTTTGCAATATTAACTGCTGTATGAGCCGTTTTTACAGGAACAAAATGATCATCCTTTGTCAATTTATCAACCACGACGATCATTGAATCATGTTGTCTTGTTGTCCTGGGAAATTTTGTTATAAAATCAATGGTTACCACTTACCACTTCTTCTCTGGAACTGGTAATGGATGTAGCAAACCCGTTGGGTGCCTATGCTCAACCTTCACTCTCTGGCATTCCATACAACTAGAAATGTAATCAACAACATATTTTTTCATTCCTGGCCAAAAGAATTGGCTTCTTACTGCTACAATCATTTTCTGGCAACTGAGATGTCCGATATATGGAACATTATGCATTTCTTTTAATACCAAATTCCTAAGTTCTCCGGAACTAGGAACATAATTTTTTTTTTATGCATAAGTAATCCATCTTCCTTCACCTCATATTCTTTAATTTTCTATTGTACATTTTTCCTGCTGTAATATTTATTTTACCTGTAGGTAATGTTGATCCATAACAATAACATCTAAAATTCTTCTCTTTAAATCTGACCGATGCATACTAACAACTGTAGCATGCATGAGATGTACTCTTCTACTAAGTGCATTGACAACTTTATTTTCTTTTCCCTTGATATGCTTAATGTCAAAATCATATTCACTTAAAAATTCCAGCCATCTCGTTTTCATAGCATTCAAAGTTGGCTATTCAAAAAGATATTTCTGACCACTGTGGTCTGTTCTTAATTCAAATCTATTCCCCATGAGATAATGCCTCCACATCTTCAATGCGTGAAAAATGGAAACAAGTTCCAAGTCATGTGTGGCATAGTTACTCTCATGTTCTTTAATATTTCTAGACTCATAACCAATGACATCTCCTTTTTGAGTGAGGACTCCACCAATTCCTTCCTTGCATGCATCTGTACATACCACAAAACTTTCATTTGGGTCAACAATATTTAAAATAGGTGAACTAGTAAGTAATTATTTCGACAAATTAAAGTTCTCTTCACACTCAGATGTCCATTCAAATTTAATTCCCTTCTTTTGCAAAGAAGTGATGGGATGAGCAATCTTAGAGAACCTCGCTATAGATCTTCTGTAGTAACTAGCTAATCCCATAAAAGATCTAACTTCTGAAACATTCCTCGATGCTGTCCATCCTCTAATGGCTTCAATATTCTCTGGATCTATTGCTATACCTTGTTCTGAATAATGTGTCCCAAGTAAAGGATCTGTTATTGATAAAAAGAACACTTACTAAGCTTGGCATACAACTAATGTTCCCTCAACACTTTCAATACCAATCTTAGGTGATGTTCATGCTCTTCCTCTGTCTTAGAACAAGAATACTATGACAAAATTATCCAAATAATTTCTGAATATGCCATTCATTAAGCACATAAAGATAGCTGGTGCATTGGACAGTCCAAATGACACCACTACAAATTCATAATGCCCATACCTGGTTCTAAAGGCTGTCTTATTGATATATTCTTCCTTGATTCTTACTTGATGGTACCCCGATCTCAAGTCTATCTTTGAAAATATCTTTGCCCCTCTTAGCTAATCAAAGAGGTCATCAATTCTGGGTAGAGGGTACTTGTTCTTCACAGTGGATTTATTCAGCTGTCAAAAGTCAATACATAGCCTCAAAGTTCCATCCTTCTTTTTGAAAAAAAGTACTTGTGCTCCCTAAGGTGAAACACTTGGATGTATGTACCCTTTCTTCAACAATTCTTCCAACTGCATTTGTAATTATTTTAATTCTAGTGTACTCATTCTGTAATGGTGTTTTTGATACCGGGGTAGCTCCTGGCACTAAATCAATAGAGAAATCTATCTCCCTCTTTGGTGGCAACCCTGGTATTTCTTGGAATACATATTCAAATTCTTGTAGTACCGAAAATTATTCAAGGCTTGGCCCCTTTGTCTTTTCTAGCTCCTCCACATGGCCTGCATACAATTGACATCCTTTTCTGAAACATCTCTTTAGTTGTAAGGCTAAAATCTCCCTTATAGATATGGGTCTTGGAACTCCTTTCACAGTGCTCTATTTTCCTTCTTCATCAAGACATGTAAATGTCTTGTTATGACAATCTAGGACAACATGATGATTGTCCAACCAGTCCATTCCAATTAGAATATCATAAGACCCCAATGTATAATATGTAGATTAGCATTAGTATTCACACCATTAATACTTATGGAACAACCTCTGACCATATCATGGATTCTCCTTTTATTTCCAATGGCTAGCTGAACCAAACTTGATTTTTCAAGCTTACTTTTCTCCAAATGTAATCTATCCACTATTTTAGGATTAATGTAACAATGAATTTTTCCTGAATCAATTAAAATAGAAACAAGTTGATTAATGATCTTACCTTCCACCTCGATCATATTGGATTGGTACTCTGCTTGTAGATAATCTAAGGCTGCATATATTCTTCCCATTGTAGCCTCTCGGATGTGGTGCACGGTCTTCATTTTGTCTTTTCTGTGAGGGAAATCCTTGTATAGGTGATCTTCTTTGCATCCCCAACATTGGATTGGTGGTCTTCCCCTTTTTCCCAAGGAGTCTTCTCTCTTGGATTCATCCTTAGCATAATGGTCTTGATAATTTTTATTAGGGCTATTTCTATTGAAAGGAGGTTTGAATCCCTTCCTCCTCTGATCCGATTTCTCCTTCTTCTTACCCTTCCAAGATTTATGCATGGATTCTCTGCCCTTGCCTTGCTCATACAAGTACTTATCGTTACTGATGGTCTCAATCAATGCAAGATACCAGATATATAAAATATGCAGAACAAAAACGAAATGCTAGAAATAACAGAATAACAGTATAATATCCAGCATAATCTTCACAATACACAGAAATGATATACGAAATAGCAACAGAAATAGCACTTGAACAGAAATAGCACTTGATTCAGATAGCAATGTTTACAGGCCTCTTCGAGGGGGCAACCTCCAATCGAGCAGCGCTCTGTTACAATAATATCCAAGCTAGGGTTCTCATACCCTCGACTCCTATTTATACTAAAAAGAAGCATCTAGAGGAAGATCCTTCTAGAAG
>JASDQU010737474.1:26565-76133 GCA_032191745.1 Picea mariana
AGAAATAACAGAATAACAGTATAATATCCAGCATAATCTTCACAATACACAGAAATGATATACGAAATAGCAACAGAAATAACACTTGAACAGAAATAACACTTGATTCAGATAGCAATGTTCACAGGCCTCTTCGAGGGGGCAACCTCCAATCGAGCAACGCTTTGTTACAATAATATCCAAGCTAGGGTTCTCATACCCTCGACTCCTATTTATACTAAAAATAAGCATCTAGAGGAAGATCCTTCTAGAAGCGGAATCTTCTATTAGGTCTTCTTACATCCACCTTATTCTATTTTATTGAAAGGTCTTATTAATATTGACCTTTATTACATCCGAAGACATTGATCTACCTATGTGCGGGTTAGGACCTTAACAATCAAAGTACTGGGTTCATCATATTGAATCTTCTCTTTATAAAAGGATGGAAGTCCACTCAAAAACCTTTGTACCTTCACCTTCTCATCTTTTATAAACCCCACATACTTTAGCAACCCCAAGAACTTCTTTTCATACTCTGCCATAGTCATGCTTTCCCACCTAAGTTTGAAGAACTTCTGCATTTTCTTGTCATAGAAGTGTTCTGAAAGGTACTCCTTCTGAAAATATTTCTTGAACTGCTTCCAAGTGATCCTACTCTCATTAATGTGCTCAACTTGCTTTAGCTGATCCCACCACATAACATCTTTCCCATGTAAATGGTATGTGGATTTTCTGGCTTCTATATTTGATGAGTAGTTGTGCAATTGAAAATACCTCTTGAGTCCAAGAAACCATTCCTTAACATCATCTTCCCTTCCTCTTTCACCATCAAAGGATGGTGGCTTAAGCTTCCTCAACTCTCCTTGCAAACTCTCCAATTCATGTCTTCTTCTTTGGTGCCTAACAAGAGATACCTATGGACTACTTATAGAATCTTTAGATGCATAAAATTTCGTTGCTAAGTAGGGATGTGAGTGATGTCTATGAGTTATGCTAGCACTTCTTGAATAACCAGTTCTTCTGCGACCATCTCTTCTTTCATGACATCTTCCCTCATCCTCCTATTTTGAGTTTGATCCATTCTTTGTTTACATCTGCAATTGATTTAAGATTAGCATAACTTGAGCATTTATCTGATTTTTTTCTCTTATAAGTTTCTCATTGTCTTCTTTGTAACTTTTCACTTCTATTTTCAAGCTTCTCACAGTCTCTATCAATTTTTCCTGCTCCCCTCTGGCCCGGTGTCCATTGGATTCTGTCTCTACATTACCAACACTTATATTTTGACCTTTGGCCTCTTTATCATGGCTAGAAACTCTCTCTCCTTCTTCCATTTCTTGAATATGCATTACAAACTGAATTGATATGTTTACACCCCCCTAATTCTGCAAAATGTGAAAGCAACCATTTTGTTAGAATTATGCATATTAAAAAATTTGCCAAACAATGCTATAGGTCCTTTTTGTTCTCATTTCATGAAGAATATATTATAATTCTCCATATTATAACAATTCCATGTTATTCTCCTCTAAATCATCTTTCCAATGAATCTAATCTTACCCCAATTCGATATCTGAGCTGAAAGTTATGGCTTCTCGAAAAAAAATCACTTTCATCCTCTTTTCTTTTTGCAACAGGATCTTGTCGAAAAATTCCACATCTCCTTTAGTTGATATAGAATTCAAATTTTTCACAGGCACTTCCTTCAAACCACTTTCCATGTGACCACGACTCGAAACCATGGGCTTATTCACTCTTTAGCACCTCTAATTGACCCCCTTTAATTTTTTCATGAGACCGATGTTGGGACCAAGTCCTCCAGACTTCGGCCTTCAACTATTTTCCCTTTCAATCTTCTGATTTCTCCCAAAGTTAAACTTTTTCAAAGCCCTTCTAATAGCTCTACTAGCAGATAAGATGGTCAAGATTTAACCTTCCGTTGATTGGACGATCCCACCCCATCTAGAGTTTCAACAAGATCGACAGTCACAACTTAATAAGACATTGAGATGGACGACTCTTAATCAATTTGGGACTTCGGCGCTCCGGGACTCCAGAACATTACAACTCCCAAGTCGCTCAACTCCCCCGGAGTGATAACCACTGAAGTACTTACCCTATCCTTCCACTGTTCAATCTGATGGCTAAGACTCAATCAAGCATTGGGACGAATGGTCCTTAATCAATTCGGGACTTTGGCGCTCGGGGACTTTGGGACATTTCCACTCCCAAGTCATTCAAATCCCCCGGAGTGATACTTTCCGAAGTGCTTACACCATCCTTCCATTATTCGATATAATGGTTGAGAAAGGTCTCGAAAGGATCTTAGATCGACGATCTGCGTGAATTCGCGACTTCAGCCTTTGACACTGTCACTGGTAGAGACATTGGACACCCCCATAGGCCATACTCCCGGATATGACATGGCATGCTGATGTCACCTATGATGATGTGGATCCATGGAATGTGTGCCACGTGTCACAAAAAAATGAACATTTTAGGGTCCAAAAGGTACTAAATCTGGGTGGCATGTTTCCCCACATGGCACCCCTACCACATGGCATATGATGCGTCATCCATCAAATGGACGATCCACATTCTCTACCCCATATTTGATGGTCTGTGTGATTTCACGATGATGGATTTACACTTCGTGGTTTCGGCACTTCGGGGCTTTGACAGTTCGAGGATTTTCCCATTCTCTAGTAATTGTCGGAGTGGTGAAGTTCTGAAGCTCCAAAACTTCACTATCCTTCCACCATTTCTATATTTCATGGTAAACATTACTTTTGAAGTCCTTCCCTCGATCTAATGGTCGACGTGACTTCGACGCTCTGAGACTCCGGGTTATAGTAGTTCTAAAAGGGTTCATTTCTCCGGGAGTTAAACTTCCTGAAGTGGTCAATGCTGGAGGACCCTGATGAATGACTGGGATTTTACTAGAGCCTCCTATCAGATCAGACGACTGGTGGGACTTCATGAATTTGTCCTTTTCATGCTTCTTCCTTTTTCCCATAATCGCTGAAGCAACGAAGTTCCAGAGTTTTTCATCTCCTGCTTGGATTCTATCAATGACTGACAATTGACAAGTTTGATCTGACGGCTGTGACTTAATCTCTCCCAGCGTATGGTTTCACCTTTATCTAACAATGCTTGTTCATCTACCTTCCAATCTAATGATACAAAACTCCTTGATTCCATTGTGGTGATCGCTCCCGAATTCAAAAGTGAATGATCACGATTCTACAATCCTTTACAAAGGATCTCTATCTGCACGACGCTTTGGCTTCTGCATGATCTCTGTAACGCTATCTCTTATGATCTTTAATATTTCAAGGACATATTCATTCTTAACCATAATACCTGTCCAAAAGTTCCGGACCATACCAGTTCAGTGTTTCAACTTGAAGCTCTGATACCAATCTCTAATGTACCCATCCACCCACAGGGCGGGCACGCCACTTCAAGCCCACTTCTAGGCTTATCTCAAATTCTGATCAAATTTATAATGAATAAAAATGCATGAAATATTCACATGCAGAGTTAAAGATTCATGCTACAACATAAATAAATGAAACATATGTCATGCACAACAACTACTAGCAAGCATGCATATTATAGATAAAAATTTCATATATAAATAAATACACAACAGAATAAATACACAGGTAAATAAAACCATAACAGAGAGCACTTATATTTAATGAAACGAATCACCAACTGGCTACATAATAAGGATGTTCCACCCAACCATAGACACTGTTGTTCCAAGTCTAACCAACAATGTCACCCCCGATCCAGGGCTATGAATACATAAGGACGATTCCAGAGTGTCACTCGGCTTCCCAAACCAGTCAACACTCAAACCCTCACATGCTTTTCATCACCCACAACAATCCAAAGTACACCATATTTCTTCTACCCATTCTGCACAACCCAAGAGAATGAATCCCCTTTTTTGCCACACAGTCCCTCACAATATCCATGTCCTTCTAGGGATCTAGTGCAGCTAGTCCAGAATCTCCATGCTGGGACTCTCAGGATTCACAATTGTGAACAAAATTGAGCACATGCCAAAGCATTTTAGACATGCAGGCCTTCATTCATGGCTGGAATACACCAACAGTCTTTACAGCCAACCAAACCATGGCTCTTCTCCAAAAATTCGTTTTCCTTTCCCAAGCCAAAATGCAAATGAGGAAAGAAGAGTGGGTGAAATAATGAGTGGAGTGAGAACATAATGAAAGGTGTGAACAAAATGAACAACGAACAATGAGTGAGTGAGTGAATGAGTGAAGAAGAAGCAACCCCCACCACAAACCAAATATGGGTTTATGTAATTCTTGGAATTAAGGAACCACTTGGCCTTCCCCCCAAGAAGCTCATGTAACTTTTATTCTCCATTAAAACAAAAATGGGTGAATAAAATATAAAATAAACACTTAGCCCTTGAAGCCCCCTATCTTGTGGAATCATAGCCCCCTATAACTCTTGTCCTTGTCCTTCTAGCAGCTAGTGATGTATTTAATATTAATAATGATCAAAACATTACATTTCCTAGGCACACTGGCCTCTTTCAATTGTTTGGGCACTCTGGCTATTCATAGATTAAAAAAATACATTATTTAGTATGGGGTTCAAAACTAGGGTGTTACGGCTTACCGCAAGAAAATGTATAGGAAAAGTAAAATTGGGAAAAACAAGTAGTTGACACTAATAACAAAAAATCAAAGGTGAACGATAATTATCTATCGCCTATTTTATTTTATTCACCAAGTCCAAACCATTGTGGATGGAGATCCCTTGAATCTCCAACGGAGTTAATGATTTTCTACAACTTGAGGTAATTTTTATCTTATTAAATGGAGTTCTTGATTTTTTTTTTTCAAATTAAGGGGAAACAATATTTTGTAAGTTATGGTAAGATTAATTATGGTTATATCTTGTGTAAGTGTGAGGAGTATGGGTTTGATTCAACAGAAGAAGAGATTAAATATGCCTTTAAATAAAATCTATATAAATATGGAAAATGACTTGAAACCTATGGGAGCTAAGGTAAATTATAATTAATTTTGTCTTCAAGTGTAATAATTCATTCCTTATTGTTAATTTCCCTTTAGTTGTGATAATTTTTTTCCTCGAAAAAAAAGACATAACTTTTTATTAACTAAAAAAATATTACATTCTTCAAATGCTTAATAGCATTCAAAACATGACTATAAAGTCTACCACCCTCACAATGGACATTTTTATATATGCTCAGGACTTCAAGCACTATTTGAAAATTTTTGTAGACCTGCCTCAAAAATAATTTTTTACATTTGTCAAAATATTATACCGTTCATACATCAAGTTCACATGTCCATAATTTAATTGTAATATTACAACAACCTTCATAAGGAGAAAACAAAGAAGATGACGATGGTGTGGATTTGGACTTATCAAGATCTAATAAGTTTTTCTCTAGTCAAAATTTCAATATGATTTGCCTACTCTTTGTTGGCCTCTTCATTTTTTAGTAAAGGTTGTGATTCCACTTTGTTAGAAGAGTAGCACCATGTTAGCAGTGTATGTAGCAAAATGCGACATTTGGGGGATTTTGAGGACAAGATGTAGGCAGATAGAGGGAAAGGTGACTAGAGTAGGAGATGGAAGATATTAAGGAAGGGAATTCCTCATTCTAAGGATAAAAGGCGGTGGAAAGGTAAATGTATCCTGAACGTGTCAGAAGGGAATGTGTGATAGAGAGAAAAGTTGATCATCAGGTAGATAGTATTAGAGCATATTTGGATCCATGAACCACCTAAAAATGAAGATATAAAATGAAGATACTAATATCCCGAGTTAGTTTTTCGTGACATTGGGTTGTTTCTATTGTTATGAGTTGTCATGGTTGAGATTGTAATAGGTTTTTGAGGTTTTATCTATTGCCATGTAATGTCCTATATAGTATGTTGTTGAGTTGTGAGTGTCATGTTTGTCCTCTGGTGAAAAATGAAACTGAGTTTGATAGAAATGAATTCAATGGTAGGGTCCCTTGAAGTTTTGTTTGTATGTTTAATTTATATGGATGATGCTTATTTCATGTTAGAAGTAATTTATGGTTCTAAATGAACTTGCATGGAACCAATCTATTGTGTCTTTGGAGAATACAATAGATGAATGTGATGGTAATAGATTGCATGTTAAATTGGCTATGCTAATGATGGAATATCCATTATAATAGTTTGATTCATGTATTCTATCCTATTGAATGTTCTTACATCGTCTCAATGTCCCTATAACGTACCTTGGGTGAGGCCTTCCCTGTAAACTAGGGATTGATATGCTAGTGCTAGACTACAATGTCTATGTTGGACACCTAAGTATACCCCGAGTTTGCATTTTGAGCCAACATTTGGTCACATTATTGATACCCCAACCATACTAGGTGAAATACTTTCATAATATGGAGGATTGGCTCAATTGCACATAACTACAAGATTGATTTTGTGATTAGATTGACCTATTCTCAAAATATGAGTTTCCATTGATTGGGCGAGACATGCAAGATTTTAAATATCTCATATTGTTAGAATATATCTATGATATTTTTTGGGTGGACTGTCCAGTAATTCTGTATGAGTGGTTGCAAAGACTAGATGATAGCTTGAGTTTTTTTTGGAGAGAAGAAAGAAATCTCATCTAGCATGCTCATAATATGATATAGTTGCATTAGATTTGTGATGACTTAGTTGTAAGACCTATATATTAATGTGTAAATACCACTATAGAGGGTTACATTTGTGTTGGAATTTATTTGGTCATTCTCTCTGCCAAGGAGTTGTTTATGAAGGGTTTGCAGGGAAGGCAGGGAAGGAGAGTGAAGGAAATTATTATGTGGGTAAATATGTTCGCTGTGGAGGAGGAGATGCTTCCCTTCACCCCTTCACTGATGTAAGTGTAAATACTTGTGTTGAGGGAATATCTAGTATGGGAAGGGATAGGATGAAATAATGGAGGAAGAAGGTACCGTGGAAGAAGCCAAATCTAGAGAATGGGAGGAACGATCCTTGAGGCATGTTGCAATAATTGACTGGTGGTGGTTAAAAAAATGAGGATGATGTGGGAATATAATGAAGCATTTCCAAAGGATATGAATGATGAATGGAGTAATGAGTGACTAAGGGAGTTAGATAGTTTTAAGAAGAGAGAATAAATGATCGATCGATGGTTGAAGGAAAGAGGATTGATGTTGGAGGGAATCCCAACTAGATGAGAAGTAAGCAGAGGAGAATCCTTGGGGTTTGGTGGACATATTGGAAATGTGTAAGGTTATTATGAGGAGCCACCAAAACATGTGTTAAATATACTATGATAAGAGGTTATGTTCAGAGAAAAATCCGTTGGGTTGAATAACATGAAATTAACATAAAAGACTCCAACTAGGGAGGTGTTGATGGATGTGTTTTGGTTGTTCAATGAGGAGGAAGTAGAAGAGGAAAACATGGTGCATACTAAAGGTAGTAGATTTGGCCCAATCCAAACCACACCCCTTGCTAATCTCTGTCCAAGTAAGATAACTCATGTATTCTAGTAATCTTAGTATAGTAGTGTAACCTAATAGTTCGAAGGAGTTAGATAGTTTAGCAAGTCATAAAGGATGTGGTTAGGTTATAGTGAAATTACAAGCACTAATAAGAGTACTCGGTTTTGTAAGCTAGTTGGGCCCACAAGGATTTTTTCTTTTCACAACAACAATTGTCAAAATGGTTGGTGCACAACTTGGTTCTACATTGCAACTCTAGGAATTTTCAGGTAAAGATGATGGTGATGCAAAACAACAACATTTAATGTGTGAATTCATATGTAGTTCTAAAAAATACTATGACCCTCGTTGTGAAGTTGGTTGAATTTCATACAAAACTGCGGGGCCATACCTGCAATGGTACATGAAATATGTCCATAATATCTCTGTGGGTACTATGAGAACATTCGATAAAGTATGACAAGCATTTATAGTTGAATTCTAGAAGCCAAAGATATAACAATAGAGTTTGCATTGAGATGAAGGACATTAAACATATTGTGGGAGCCACTGCTAAGCAATATGATTCAAGATCACAAGATTCATGACACCTACAATAAGTAATGGTTCATAGGTGGATGCCTACCCCTGATTCAAATCCTCCTCATGTAGCAAAGATGGGCTTCTCAAAGGGAGGATTTGGAGCAAGACATGGGAATTGAGTCAATTTCTGGGTACCCTACGAACATAGGTACCTAGGTCACTATTACTTCTACTTCTAACATATCCCTATGGATATTAGAGCTTCAAAACCAACTATCTACCTTGATCGAGCAAATTCAAGAGCTCGAGGGAACAAATGATAGTAAACAATAAGTATAGTACACTGTGTGGAAGATAGAAGGCCATTTGTCTAATGAGTTTCCTTCCATAGGACAAGGGGTTGTGCCTAACCCTACTTTGAGTCCATTCTAGGGGAAATATTCAAATGATTTCTTTGAAATTTTTAGAATTTATAGACACCTACCTTGGGTGTGCCAAATCCTCAAAAAATATTCGTCCCTATGGTAACATTGTTGTGTGATTTTTATCAGTCCTACACTCAATACTAAGAATTGTAGAGCTTTATAAGCCTTAGCCAACCAATTTTAAAGGACTTCCTTCACATTGGAGGAAACTAATGTTAAGACCCTAGGTCTTGGTCCATTACATTACTATTTTATACTATTGTTCTACTTATTATCTGTAATTGTACCCTCTATATACCAAAGAGATATAGTTTTATGGATCGTAAACTATTATTTATATATAGTATGGTGTAAAGGAGATTTCCCAAGATGTGGCATTACTTATCTATCTATTCTTATGCTATTTGGGTTATTTTGGCCATAACATTTGGTATCAGAGTGGAAATCCTTAGTTTGGTTCCATAAAACAAGTCATCTTACCATTTCCACCTAATTGTTTTTTGGATCATTCACATTGTATGGATATTTTTAGGTTGACATAGAAAAGAGTGAGAACATTGGATAAATAAATTAGAATATGGTTTTCCATATTTTTGAAGTTACATGCTGTACAAGTTAGGGTTTTGTCTAGTTCTCAAACTAGGCTTAAATAGATGGCTTCCGTAAAAATTCATATATGAAGATTTAGAGGTAAAAATGGAGAGCCACCAATTTTTTTTTATAGAAGACTTACTGACATGTTTGAGGTCCAAATATTCATACATGTTAGATAATTATTGGTGAACTGGCAGTTTGTACATTTTTCTCTCCTAAGAAAAGGAAAAAACAACAGGTTGTGGTAATTCCACCATAACATTCTCATGGAAGGTATAGATTGAAGGGAATCAATGGGAGCCAAAATAAAACATATAATATTACATCATGAAATTTTTTTAGCAATAGAAGGTTAGAATTGACAATGTTGTAACAGGTGCAAGATCAGATAACAAAGTGGAACCCAAATAAGGGCCTTGCAGGGCGTGTCAACTTAAAATTATCATGAGTTTCAATTGGAAGTTAAATTTGTAATGATTTAAAAGGGTTTAGAAGAAGTAATCAAAGAAGAATATATAACTATAAGTTTGGGTGTGATTTTAGGATAAGTTCTTAGAAAAGGATCATTATCATGGGGAGAAACAAGATTGTCTTTGTAGGAGTGACAAAAGTGGAAGAACGTGCCAAGATAAATTATGGAATTCCTCATCAATTGGGAGAAACTCCTAACCAAATATGCAACTTAGAAGAATGATTTCTTCATACAAAAGTGTCCACAACTAATCAAGTTTTGAGGGCAACACTTGGAAGAGGCAAGGCATGTTAAGCTCCTAGGTCTTGGGTCATTACATTGCTATTATTATATTATTGTTTTCATTATTGGTCAACATATTATTTGTAATTGTTCCCTTTGTCTTCTATTGCTACCTAGGAGATATGATTTTAGGGATCACTGAAAGTTATTTATAAGCATAAGGTGTAAATGAGGTTGCTCTCTCAAAATGACATCATTATTCATTCACTCTTTATCATTCTCAAGGCACAAAATTACTTATTTTCTATTCTTATATTGTTTGAGTTATTTGTATCATAACAATAGGTAATGATAATGAGTTCCAATCATGACTAAGGAGGAGGCTATAGAGGTGGCGAAGGTGGAGGATGGACCAGATCTATTCAATGCTACAACTATGATGAGTTGGGTCATATTTACAAGAAATGTTCTCACCCTAGAAAATATTAGGATTGGCCATTTTCAAGCCTCATCAACCTGGTCAATTCTGAGCCATGAACCATGGGAGATGTTGGTGGTCCCATGTTGAAGATAGTAAGGAGAGGTGGAGCTGAAATATGTGACAATCAAGGCCATCTATTTTGTACTCTAGGGTATGTTACAAAGGCCACCTCTTTTGTACCTAAATTTGGCACCTCTTAGCATAAGAAGTATTACAGGGAGGCTCTCAACCTTATGCGGGGGGTAGTCCCTACTGCCAAATCAAAAGTTACTTTGATTTCCCCTGGGAATATGGGAAGCTCAGAAGTTGAGAAGGGGAAGTCATCAAGGAAGAAGGGTCAATGGAATCCATATGTGATTTCCTTAGGCTTTTGTATGAATATTGGATAGTGATAATTTGTCTCATAGGTTGAAAACTACTGTCAAGCAACTACTCGAAGGAGGGGAAGAAGAAATCAACACCCCCCTTTCTGAAATATGTACCCACCGAGTTAGGAGGAAGAAGAAGTCATGAATCGACCAAGATTTCAGATTCATCATGGATATTGTTGGGTACAAAGTTAGAGATGTTACATTATATTTGGGCTTTGTGGAAAACATTCCATTGAAAAAAATATTGGGAGGTGATGGGAAGCCCCAATCTAGTGTACAAGTACAGGATTTTCCCATTGGTAGGATGGAGGATGTTGAAGTCAACCTTGAAGGAATTAAGACTATGGAAGATTTCAAAGTAATTGAAATCCTAGATGAGAAAGATCCATATCCAATATTGCTAGCAATTGAATAGGCCTTTGAAAATGATGCCATTATCAATCTAAATAAATAAAATATTTCCTTCGATGTAGAGGGTCTGGAATAACCCAACTAAAGATTATATGAGTGGGTATATGATATACCAAATCTATAATTTGATTGTTGGGAAAGAGATGAATATGTGAACCCAATTGTTGATGGTGTTGTTAATTGGTGTAATTTATGCCCATTTTACACTAATTTCATGGATGTGATGTAGAAATGGAAAGAGTGCAACCACAAGCTATCTTTTGGGTATTACACCTTACTTGAGAAGGTATAGTGGATTGGATTTGAATTGAAGAACCCTCCCATGTTTGATGGCATAGGTAGTGTGGAGACTTTCCTTAACCAAGTGGAACAATGCATTGAATCTGGGAAGATGATTCTAGCTATGGACGTGCTACTCAAGGCCACCATATCCTTTGGTGGGCCACCCATAAAGAGACCTTACAAAGTTGGGATTAGTTCTAGTCACCTATTTTGTACAATTGTTTTTAGCCACTAGAGGGAAAACATAAAATGAGCAACAACATGATCTATTTGAGTTCATATCTCTGATTTATACTAAGGAAGAACCAATCTAGAGGTCCATGCTCATAATTCTGTAAAGCAATGGATACAAGAAGAGTGTTTTGAAAAATTATAGAATCATCAATTTCTTTACACAATCAAGCCCATTCCTTAGAATTAGTAACTAAATGAGTAGGAAAGGCAACATATGAAGGACTAGCAAGAGGTTCGCTAATGCTTTTAAGCATCATTTTCTTATCAAGGAACAACTCATGGTATCAAAACTACTCTTAGGTCTATAAAGATATTCCTTTTTTCATAACTAGAAGAATAAGTCATCTCCTTAACTTTGTTTAAAGAATCAATACTTAGTCCATGATAAGAAAAAATATGAGATCCACGAGTCTCTAAAGTGTTGTTATACCATTGAGCACAGTGGTGATGCAAAAAATGACCATGATGTATTGCACTACTTCAAGTTCAAAGAATGCCAATGGGAATAGTTTTTAAAAGAGACTAGAAATGACTAAGACACCACAATCTATAAGAAACCTTTGAAGTTAACAAAATAAAATATTGGCATAAAGGAAGAACCTAGGATGATCTTAATTGGTGATTACTAGGATGAATAAACAATATAATAGGTTGTGACACTTCATAGGAAGTATACTGACCTATTCCCTATGAATTTCACAACGATGAAAGGATTAAAAGGAGAGTTAGGAGAAATGGAAACAAAGCCGAAGGCAAACACCAAGATTATTAAGAGAATACGTTACATATTAAATTCTAAAATCAAACATAAGAAACAAGAATAAACATATCATATGTTGGAAACTAGGCTTATTCGATATAGAAGAATCGGTTTGTATTAGTCCAATTGTAATTCATGACAATAATATAGGAGTAGGAGAGATTTATGTATGTGTCAATTGAAGAGGATTAAACACCACTTGCATCCATGATCCATTCCCAAGATCCCCTAGTGATGAGGTATTGAGCCATGTTGCAGGAAATGAGGCATACTCCTTTATAGATGGATGATCAGGCTACCATGAAGTACACATTACTGATGAAGAAAAAAATAAGATTAACGTTGCAATTGAATGGGGGTCATATGCTTACAAGGTGATGCAATTTGGGTTGAAGAATGCCCTTTCTATTCTCTCTAATAATGTCCTTACAACATTTTAGGAATAAATACATACACATTTGGAGGTATAATTAGATGACTAGATAATGTATAGCCTATTAAAAGTTACATTTCCATGCTTAGCCTAGGTGTCGACCACTGCACATTTTTCTAAATTTGAAGAAGTGCATCTTTTGCACCCCCTTTGGAATTATATTGGGGAATTTTGTTTTTCACAACGATGTACTGGTTAATATCGCCAAGTTTGCTGTCATTTAAACTTTTTGATACCCACTAATGTTCATAAATTGTGATTGACACTTCGACAAATTGGATATTATCATCAACTCATCACATTCTATGCCACTATTATAGTGCCTATGGAGCAATTGTTGAAGAATACATAAGAACTTATTTGGAGAGTAAGTGTGAAGCAACCTTTAACACACTAAATCCAAAGTTGGCGATGACACCTATATTGGTTTTCCATAACTAGACAATTGAATTCCATGTACATGTTAATGTTTCGAGTATTTCACCAGGGGAAATTATGGCACAACCCGAAGAAGGGAACTTAAGCCATCCAATCTACTTTGCTAGTAAGAAGTTGTCTTAGGCCAAGAACAAATATACCACTATAGAAAGGTAAGGTCTAGCTATGGTGTATGCACTCTAGAAGTTTAGAAACTACATGTTACGAAATTAGTTTAAATTCTTTACAAACCATTCCACCTTGAAAGACTTAGTCAATAATCCCATGCTAGAGGGGTGTATCTACAGATGGTTACTCTTGTTCTAGGAATTTAATTTTGAGGAGATTATAGAGTTAGGAAAACATGAGGTACGGATGGATCACCTCTTGCGACTTGAAATAGAAGAAACAAGAGGCCCAATAGATGTCTGGCTCCTAGATGCAAACTTTTTCATAATTGAAGTAGTTTCATATTACTTGGAGAAAATTTCCATACTCTTGAACACACGGATGACACCCTTTGATTACTCTCTTTCTAAGAAAAGACACCTTTTGGCTAAGGTAGTTGATTATCCGTTGATAGCAGGATACTTATAAAAGCTATATCATGATGGTATCCTCTATAAGTGTGTTTTGGATCATGAATACCCATATATCTTATGGGAGTGCCATAAAGGAGTTGTGGGAGGTCACATAGGAGGAAAAACACTGCAAGGAAGGTACTACAAGCATGGTTATGGTGGTCCACTATTTAAAATATGCCAAAGACTATGCCAAGAGTTGTTATGTTTGTCGACAAATAGATGGACCTTATCATCAAAGATGATTTTAAGGATGGAAATTTATTTTAAAATGTAGAAACCTTGGTGAATCTTACTAATCCTTCATATCTCAACTATAAAATGTTTGGCGATATTTTTGTAAAAATATTCAAATTTCTAAGGATTTCATATAGTTTGTATAATATTTTGGCGATTTTTAAGGTAAAATAATTTTATCCTATAGAATTTGGGCGAATCATTTTTAGAATAGCGAATCCGTTTTTGGGGAAAACCTTGGAAAATTAGCCCATGAGTGAAATTTAACTCCTAAAATTATCCCTGCTTATCATCAAGATGAAATTCCACTTAATCCAGTCCTAGCACTACATACCTTCAAAAAGTAGGAAATATAATTCTTTGGGCCAATCAATCCATTGATGTGACACTTTAGAGCCCACTATATTATCACCCCCAATGACTACCTCATAGGATGGGAAAAGGTTGCATAATCCACTCACTATTCATCAAATATTACAACAAGATTTATCTTTGAAAACATCATCACTAGATTTGGTTTCCCAAAGAGATTAACAAGCGACCAAGGAACATACATAATTAATGAGATGCTTGCAACCCTTACAATAGAATTCATGATCCAACATCATATAAGTAGTCCATACCATTTCTAGGCCAATGTAACAATGCAAGCCATTAACAAGATTTTAGAACACGACTTAACTAGAATTTTCTCTATTAATAAATAAGACTAGGATGAGTGGATCCCAATTGTACTATGAAAATGTTGAAGGACCATTAAGAAGTTGACCAAATACACACCCTTCAAGTTGGTTTATGACAAAGAGTTAGTGGTACCAGCTGAGCTTTTTGTTCCCAATATGCTCATTTCATAGGTGATTCACATGACATATGAAGTATCACTCCAAGAGAAGCTCGTAGTTCTAATGGTACTTGAGGAATATAGGTTTCTAGTAGCCTTCTATCCAGATGTGGAATAGGCTTGAAAAAATTCTTGGCATGACCACCACAAAAAGAGGAAAGCATTTGAGAAAGGCAACATGGTTATTTTGTATAAAGTACTTGAAACATCTAGGTAAGTTGCAGATTCATTGGGTTGCTCCCTTCCTAATTGTCAATCTTAAGGATTAAATAGTCATTCATATAACTCAATTAGATAATGTACTCCGATGGGGGTGGGTGAATAGTTCTCTCATATTTGAGAGTTAGTTAGGGTAGGTTAGATTTAGTTGTTAGGTATATTGGGTTTTCCATTTCTTTTTGTTCATCTAGTCTAACAATCAATATGTTATTTTTGAATTTTTAGGTTGTGCCATTCCAGATCCCCATATTAGTAATATATATTTGTAAATATGATGAAAGCTTGAGAGCCAAATGATGTAATATGTAAACATTGTACATTGAAAAATAATAAAATAAATTACATCATCGGTTGTAGACAGATAAGGACAGAGCCATGGGGGTGCTATGATTCCATAAGAGAGGGGGATGAAAGGGGGTCCAAGGGGAAACTCCACATGCCTACAGTCCCATGTCACCTTCATAAACCATTCGATCATTAATTATTTTACCTCTTTGACTTATTAAAACCAATTATTGAATGCCTGTAGGAGGTTGGTAGGGGAGTCATCTCACCTAATTATTGAAGCATGGGATAAGTACACTCATGATGGGAATTATATCATTGAATTCATGTAAGACATGGGAAAGGGATCCATCTCACCGAGTTATGACAACATGGGTTGAGTACAATCATCTTTGACAATTGTGAGAGTCAACCATGCATAAGAAAGGAAATTAGCGTAGAGATGGGTAGCTAATTTTATAGCTAGGAAGAAGAGAGGAAAGACAAATATTAGTGATGGGAAAAGAGAGACAACCATAGTGGGTGTTGAAGAAATCTTGATAAAGCTAGTAATTATGCCGAGAATGAGGCTTCCATGCTTGTGAGTGAATTTCTGTTGAGAAATTACCCAAAGGAGCATGTGTAAATGCTTTTGTGAGCACTCTTGTTAGAGATGGATTTCATGGAGCCCCCAACTGAGAAATTCATGGCCGATATATGTTGGATCCTTGGAGGGGATGGAGAATGTTTGAAGGACCATAGTACAGAGATGGAAATCTCATCCCTTGGGATTGTGCAAACATGTGGGGAACAAGTTTGGGTAGTTGGAATTACTGTAGGCCTCATGTCACTGTGTTTTTATTGGGTATTGGGTTGTTATGTGGACTGTAAACACCCACATGAGTCTGTTCATGTTTGTGGAATCATGGCCCTAGCTCGGGGGTGGCCTATTGTAGAGAGAATTGATGCAACAATTCATATGGTTGGGTGGAATGTCTAATGTTCGAAGTCAGTTTTGTAAAACATTTATAAAGATAAGTGTTATGATCACTATTTACTATTTCAATGATGTGTTTAATTATTGCGTTTTATTCTATGTTTATGCATTTAAATGTGGTGTATGCTCGATCACTCTGCATCTATAAATGTTTTTATGGTTATTTGCATAAGTTTTTTCATCATGTCGCATGCATGCATTTTTAAATTGGTATCCGAGTTGTATTATGTCGATTTGGTAGTAACGTGACTCGACATGGGAGTCAGGGATGTTACAATTTCCATTCATCATCTTGTTGTCATTCATTTTTTTTTTTTTAGTTAAACACCACCTTTATGGTTGGGAAGGGAAACTATCATTTATGTAAGTATAGTGGAGAGATAGGATCCATAGATGAATTTGAGTTGAAAATAAATGCCAAATTTAGTTAAGTGGGACAAGTTAGGGGAGAACTATTGTTTTTTCCAATTGCATAGTTAGGTATAGGTTGTGTTAAGTTGGGGTTGTGTCCAATGAAAGGTGCAACATGCAATAGGGATCACATGGGGAATAAATTGGGATAGTTGATATGATTGATGGAGAAGTCTAGTTTATCACCAAATCTCTTACAAATCTCACTCAAATGACGTGACAACATTTATTACTAAAATATTTAAATGATTATAGAAAAATTATATCATCGTAATTTAAACAAACTTTGAATATTGGAATGAATGACTTATGTGAATTCTTCACTAAACTAGTGGATTTCAAATGTTTTCCACATGAGTGATAGCTGTTAAATGTAACAACCCAATTTGATTATTTAATTTTCATAGTTGTTAATTTAAATTTAAGTAATTATTAAAATAAATTTGAGTCTTTTATTATAATATTATTAAATTGGTCCCTGGATGGGGTGACACGTTGCACAACACTGCCACCTGGTATGGCACCCAACCTTGGTTTAAATGCGGCAGACCGCTCCCCATCTATTCAACATTAATGATGGGAGCAGGCCATTACAACAGACCTCCAGGTGAGTGACTTCTCCATAGTGGGAAAGGGCCAACACTGCAAGCGTTTAGTATGGCAGAGTTATTGTGAGGACAGGAGCAACCATCCCACAAGATTGTGAAAGCGAAGAGGCATGGTCACATTCGGCTCATTCTTGCTCTACAATTTTCTGCTGAATGTGAGCTCTAGTGTGTTTTTCTTTGCATCCTTCATAATTATCCGAGCCCTGGTGATTTTGATACCCACTCCTGCTCCACGATGCTCAGGGAGTGAGGCAAGCCTCGTCGCGGGTTGTCTTGGTACACCCACGCTGCTCAACGCCAGAGGAGACAACATATGGAAAGAGCACTCTCGCTGTCCAACTCCATTCTTCGTCAGAGAGCAAGGGTTGCCCGTCTCACACTCCATGCTCCTGCAATTGAGTATGTGATGGAGGAGTGCGCTCAGACCCCACCAACACTGGATAATTGGCAGCCCACATGCATTACGCAAGAAGAAAATCCTCCAACTGCACCTGAAACTCTAGATGGAAGTAGCATGAGGGGGAGGATTGAGGAGGATTTCCCAACCTGTTACGACGAGGAAATACCATACACGGAAGACACTCAGGCATGAGAGAACACAAGGGGGAGGCTCTGTGAGGATTTCCCAACATGTTATGTTGAGGAAGTGCCTTACATGGATGTGGTCTCGCAGGGGATCTACGCGGTAACGATGCACCATACAGACATATCAGCCATGGAAAAAGATGAGGCCAATGCAGAAGCAGGGACGGTTATTCCAGGAGAGGCAGACACAAAGTTAATGCATGCACGATCTGGTGCTCAGCCACCATTCCTCCACGCGACACACCTAGATCTAGTGTTTGAACTTCGAGGAAAAATGGAAGACCAGGAGCACAGAGCCCTCCTAATGGGACAACGTTTGGATATGCTTCTGGACGCTTACTTCAATGCCCTAGCAAATCAAAAATGCCCAACGTGCACCCAACCGTTTTTCATTCAGGCCAGAGAAGTGTGGCAGGAGGACGAGGGCGACAGGCCACTGGGTATTTGATCATGTCATTTTTAGTCTGGTTTTTTCTTTCACTTCCAGCCATGCTGGGGCTCCCTTTTGCTTTTAATCTTGTTGTTCAGAGTCAAGATGATGTATGACCATCTTTCCTGGTTTCCTTCGGGCAGGACAAATGGTGAAACAATCTTTTGTTTTTTTTCCAAAAGAAACATACATGCCCCAAATTGTGTTGGTTTCCGGTAAAATGGCGACACATTTGGTGGCTGCAGCACCGCTGTATCTCTCTGTATCTTTTGTTAATATAATATAGTAGGTAATACCCTTTTTTACTTAAAAAAAATGTTATTAAATTGGTAGGTGAAGTAATTAATGGGAGGGATAAGGTTGTTGAGGAATTAATGGGGGGATAAAGAAGTTGGGGAATTGAATGAGGGAGAGGGATTCAAGGGAGGAGGATAAGGAAGAGGGGAGAGGACTTGGAGGGGGGTATTTGGTTGTTGGGTTTTGGGGAGGTGAAATTGGAAGAAGAAGAAGGAGGAAGAAATTATGAAAGGAGGAGGAGATTGGTGAACATGTTGGTTTTTGGGAACTCTCACAGGGACACTATTGTTGCTGGGAATTTTGGGCTCGAGGGCCAAGAAACCGAAAGGATTCCTAGAGCTAGGGAGCCAAAGAGGCTGTTCCTAGTTGACTGGGAGGTTAGTATTCAGTTTGGGGCAGTTTGGGCAAAGCAAGGAAAACCAGAAAAGGGGCTAAATCAACTAATCTACAAGTTGAGGTACGTATTTTGTGCATTTTATGATGTTATTATGCTGCTATTGATATACTTCCCAGTATAAAGAAAATCATGAAAGGAAAACCTTGAACTAAATTGAATTTATTTCAATAGAAGATTAGTAGATATTTATTTATTTTGAGGCTCTGTAAATTAGGTCTTACAAATGGTATCAGAGCCCGGTTTCAAAACTGAAACCTAGGGCTTGAACAACCACTTAGCTGTACAAACTAGTTCCTAAGATAACATGTAACCTACAACCTAGAAACCATTAATTGTAGACCTTAAGCCCTCAAGGATAACCCAGGAATGACCGACTAAAGAAAACTACTCAAGAAATTGAAATCTCAATGAAGAGATAATATAGCAGGAAAATATATCATGTAGCAGGAAAATATAGTTGTTAATTTAAATTTAAGTAATTATTAAAATAAATTTATTGAGTCTTTTATTATAATATTATTAAATTGGTGGGTGAAGTAATTAATGGGAGGGATAAGGTTGTTGAGGAATTAATGGGGGGATAAGGCAGTTGGGGAATTGAACGAGGGAGAGGGATTCAAGGGAGGAGGATAAGGAAGAGGGGAGAGGACTTGGAGGGGGGTCTTTGGTTGTTGGGTTTTGGGGAGGTGAAATTGGAAGAAGGAGGAAGAAATTATGAAAGGACGAGGAGATTGGCGAACATATTGGTTTTTAGGAACTCTCATAGGGACACTATTATTGCTGGGAATTTTGGTCTCAGGTGCTAGGAAACCACAAGGATTCCTGGAGCTAAGGATCTAGAGGGGCTGTTCCTAGTTGGCTAGGAGGTTAATATTCAGTTTGAGGCAGTCTGGACAAAGCAAGGACAATAAAAAGAGGGGTTAAATCAACTAATCTACAGGTTGAGGTACTTATTTTGTGCATTTTATGTTGTTATTATGCCGATGTTGATTATTATGTTGCTGTTGATATACTTCCTGGTATAAAGAAAATCATGAAAGGAAAACCTTGAACTAAATTGAATTTATTTTAGTAGAAGATTAGTAGATATTTATTTATTTTGGGGCTCTGTAAAGTAGGTCTTACATTAAAGACCATCTAGCTACTGTTAATGCCTTTTGGTTATAAATATGGATACTTAGAAAGTTTTGGCTCATATTTTGTTTTCCTTTCAAATGTTTATCTTAAGGTATTCTACTATAGAGCTCTTTTCTACCTTATGCAATCTCAAAATTGTAGTCATAACACTCTCAACCACATTTAGGGAATATTTTCAATTGTCTATCAATGTTGTTACTGCCATATTGTACTGGAGATGGGGAAAGAAACATTTAGAATTGATGTTAGGAAGAATAAATTAATTTTGGATGAAATTGTGGACCATTGAATTACCCAAATTGGTGACCTTAAGGGCTAGGTGGAATCCACAGGGCTAGTTGACTATAACCTTTTAGACCAAATATTTCTAGAGTTGGAGTCAGATGTGTACTTGATGATGTGGGAACCTACACTAGACAAATGAATATAGATATCATGCAATAGTTCTAGGGATTATGTCATTCCACATTGATGAATGTGATGATGGACCCTACCTTTGGGAACACGAGAACAGTGACTAGGTGAGTTAAGTTTTTGTTCAACTAAATGCCCAATGGTCACCTTTGGTTGGATTTCCCCCTCGCCATCAATGCATGAGCCATAAATGATTTGAATTTTGATACTATCATGGACATGACTATGACCCATAAAGATAAGAAAAGGGCCAAGAAGATGCCCAAGAATAATCTATATACCAAATACACCACTAACTAGGGAAGTGAAGGAGCTAAGATTAAGAATATCAACCACTTGGTTATCAAAATGGTCTATCAAATCATGATTTGTCACATGATGAGGAAGGCACAATCTAATGAGTGCACTCTAGACATACTCTTTGTCACAAAGGATTTCATATAAGGCACCAAACAAAACCAATTCTCGTAGATCGAGAATAAGCTCAGAGATGTTGTAAGGGATGCTAAGAATAATGACTATCGATTCAAATATGGGTATCTCTTAGCTGCATTGGAAACCCCAGTGAGCCACCATCCTCATTCTCCATAGAGAAAAGACTTAGTGTCAGTGATGTTCTCACCTTAGAAGGTTGTTTAGATTAACAACAACATTAACCTCAATGAGCGATATTTTTGAGCCAATCACAATAGCATGGTGGTCACCATCCGCGATGCCATCTACATCCCTTATTAACTTATTAATCATTATAATCATTCTTTAAAGTATAGCAATAACTAGGACTATTGTTATATCGTGCCAAAAATGCTTGTGAGTGAGCATATCAAAATTCATGCAATTATGTTTATAGTCTTTGATGATATCATTATGCAAGAAATATCTATCTAGCCAAGCATTTTAGAGAAACAAACACATGATGGGGTGCTCTTTCTATTTACCCAAGGAGATGGTTCTTTGAAGCATATAGTGAATTGGACTAAAGATGCAGCTATGGTAAGGGAAGTGACATTGAGAGCCCAAAAAACACACAAGGATTTGGTCACATGAGATGATCTTGCACCATTCATACAATGAGCCAACAATAGGATACTTTAACAACTATTTCCAAGGCACCTCAATTACCCTCAATGTTGTATATCCTAGATGATGCTATGATTTTAGGAAAATATTTGAAGGCAAGCCTTGTTATTCTTGTTAACATCCCTACTAGTGGTGCCTTGACAAAGTGGCCATGTACTCATCAATTTTTTAGTGTTAATCCACCCATCATTCTAATGAGGATCCCACCTAAATCTAAATCATACATTTCCCAGTTGTCCAACAATAAGAGCTTGCTACTATTGTTGCAACATTAATAGTTCCTACACATGTGCTAGTCCCTTTGGGCCTTTTTTCCAACCATATTATAATTACAACCAATGTCGAAATTTTTTCTATCACTAAGTTGATAATCGACATCATCAACAATGATGATGCCAATTTTCCTCATAACATTTGCACCTTGATCAAGTTGGAAGTTCATGACACCACTGATGCCAATCAACAATTGATAGAAGGACATGAATTAAGGATGAATCCCCACCCACTACTGGTCAATAGGCTAAGGAACTTGTTCCTCCTTATACAAGTACAATTCAATAGAACCACTTGATTCATACGTAGTAGGTGGTAATGTCCCAATGGAACCACATGGTATAGGAAAGGAACCTTCAATGGATCCCACCTAAATCTAAATCATACATTTCCTAGTTCTCCAACAACAAGAGCTTACTACTATTGTTGCAACATTAAGAGTTCCTACACATGAAACCACACATGTGCTAGTCCCTTTGGGCCTTTTTTCCAACCATATTACAATTGCAACCAATGTTGAAAATTTCACTATCACTAAGTTGATAATCGGCATCATCAACAATGATGATGCCAATTTTCCTCATAACACTTGCACCTTGAGCAAGTTGGAAGTTCATGACACCAATGATGCCAATCAACTGTTGAGAGAAGGACATGAATTGAGGATGAATTCCCACCCACTATTGATCAATAGGATAATGAAATTGTTCCTCCTTATACAGGTACCATTCAATAGAACCACTTCATTTGGACGCAATAGGTGATAATGTCCCAAAGGAGCCACATGGTACATGAAATCCACCTTCAATGGATCCCACTTAAATCTAAATTACACATTTCCCAGTTTTCCAAAAATAAGAGCTTGATACTATTATTGCAACATTAAGAGTTCCTACACATGAAACCACACATGTGCTAGTCCATTTGGTCCTTTTTTCCAACCATATGAAAATTACAAGCAATGTCAAAAATTTTGCTATCACTAAATTGATAATCGACATCATCAACAATGATGATGCAAATTTTCCTCATAACACTCACACCTTGAGAAAGTTGGAATTTCATGACACTATTGATGCAAATCACAAATTGAGAGAAGGAGATGAATTAAGGATGAATCCCCACCCACTATTGGTCAATAGACTAAGGAACTTGTTCCTCCCTATACAAGTACCATTCAATAGAACCCACATCATTTGGAAGTAGTAGGTGGTAATGTCCCAAAACAACCACATGGTATAGGAAAGGCACCTTCAATGGCCTCATTTTATAATCGTAAGGAGGATGTAGAGGATGAAAAGATGAAATATGTGGGATAGACTCTATCTAGATGATAATTCTCAACAAGATGGCCCTTCAACACAACCTCCCACTAAGTTTGTTCACACAATTGCAACCTCACCCTTGGTAGAGAATGACGTAGTGATGGCTTATTTACACTTTTTGGCTTTAATCCTAAGTATTCCAAAGATTTAATTAAAGTATGTTACCATAATTTTATCATTGGTTAGTTGGGATACTAAGGGGTTGGGAGTGCTTATAATATTAGGGGAACAAAAATTCTAGAGCCATGAAGAACATTTCATTACCCCTCTCTCCCACATTAACCCAATTCCACCATTGAACTCACACACCTCTACCTTAACAAACTTTCACCAAGTCCCCTCGTATGATTTGTTGTGCATTTTGCAAGCCATAAGAAAAGAACTTAGCCATCAAATTTTAAAATGAGTTAGGATAATTTCAACTTGGAGAAACATATGCAATAACTTTAGGTTTAGTTCGAATAGGCATTCTAGGAACATGACATCTCTAATAGTGACAAGCAACAACGTAGATTGAGCTCAAAATTGTTCGACAATAATTCGTACAGATGTGGATAGTGGCCTAAGAAGATGATCTTACACTAGAATACATGAATAGAGGTGAACCAACTTCAAATTATGCTGTGAACATCCACACTTCACTATTACATATTCAACATCAAAATATGGATTTACAACTAGAGGTGGAGTCCCAATGATTCCATATAGAGCTAAAAACACAAGAGCTTGCAGAACAAATTGACCCCCTGGTCATATAAATAATATTGTCCAAGACCCGACCTTAGGCTATCACATAGTATGAAAATATTATTCACTCCATTGCTTAGAAATAGATGAGCATTTCCAAAAATAGAGAGAAACCTAGATCTCACTATTGATTGAACACATGGAGTAAATTTCTAGGACAAGATCCATAAGGCCAATGAATAACTATAGATGTAGTGTTTTAGGCACCCAAGCTACACATGCACAACTTAGATAGCTTATATTGGTTGTGGTAGAAAGGTATTGGGCACTATAGAAAATTAATATTATAGTTGATCTGGACTCAACTATAGTAAACCAAAACAAACCAAACAGAGAATATTTTGGAAATGCACAAGCCTCTGTCAAAGAAGCACAACTACTTCTCTCTAAGTGACATCCTCAAACGAAAGTCTTTAAACAATTCAAGTATGAAGCGATCTGAGTTATCTCAGAGTTGGGCCCTTTGTTTGGAGGGTCACTGCTAGGGGTAGGTGCTAACACTAAGAAGAGGGGAGATGTAAGCTACAGTTGACTCAAGGGAAAGTGAATATATGTGGTGAGGGCCAATTGGCCCCTTCATTTTTTAGTAAAAGTCATGATGGGGCTTTGCCAGTAAAATAGTGGTAGGTTGATAAAGTATGTAGCAAAAAGTGACACTTGTCTTAGGGAATTTCAAGGACGAGCTACAAGCAAACAATGGAAAAGGTGCTTGGATTAGGAGATGGAAAATATTTAGGAAAATGATTCCTCACTTTAAGGAGAAAAGGTGGTGGAAAGGTAAATGCAACCTAAATGTGTCAGAAGGGAGCATGCACAAGAGAGTAAATTCCATTATTAGTAGTCAATAGCAGAGCATATTCTAGATCTATCGCCTTCCTAGAGACACAGTTATAAAATGAAGAGACTAATTCCAGGGGTTGGGTTGTAGTTATGTTAGGTTGTTGATATTGCTATAAGATGTCATGGTTAAGACTACATGTGTTTTTTGAGGTTATATGTATCAAAATGTAATGTCTTGCATAGTAGGTTGTTGATCCATGGGTGTTATCTTTGTTCTTCATTGAAACAACATATACGATTTTGATAGAAATTAATGGAATGATGTCATCCCTTCAAAATTTGTATATATGTCTAATTTATATGGATGTTGTTTATTTCCTATTAGAGGTAACTTTGATGCTAATGTGTGAATTTGCATGGATCCGTTTGTCTTTGGAGAACACAATATATAAAAGTGATGGTAATGGAGTGCATGTATGATCCAGGTGGATATTGGTGGCCACCTACCTATTCCAACAGGATCCTCGTGTCCGTTTTTGTTCAACACGTCTTTCTGTACTGCTTTATAATTGTGAGTTCTACACTTATGGGACTGTGTGAAGCCTCACACATTCTCTAGGTGGATATGGGTGGCCTCTCACCTAATCCAATCAGCTTATTTTGTATGTTTTCATGTCAACACATCTTGCTGTACTTTCAAGGCTGTTTTGGGGCCCTAAACATTGTTTTTTTGGCTTGCCACAATCAAATTGTAGACGAAGTTAGATTCTGATGATAAAATGTGTAGTTCTCTGAAAGACCTTTCCAACGGGTTATCACGCGCCTAAAACAGAGGTCGTATGAAAAAATTATGACCCTAGGATGTTGAGGTACCAAATTACACCAACTTACCCATAGGGCCCACATGAATTTTGGTGTTTCACCTTATAGGGTTAGGTTTTTGGATGTATAGGGTTTTGGCATTCATGAGTAATATGAAAAGGGCCTATGGAGCCTCATTGTAATCCATTCTACTCAGACAGATGCGTGTAGCAGCCACATCTCTTCTCCGAGATAACTACCACCATTCGATCAAGTTTCAGTTCTACAGTTTTACAGTTTCAACCTATTTCTTTATTTAATAGAAGATATTGTTCACTGGATATTTGTGTTGTTCTTCCTATCTCTGTGTTTATTGTATTCAGTCTGTTAATCAGTTCGTTTCGCTCCTAAATCTAGATCAGTGGTATCAGAGCGATCTTCTCTTCATTTATTTTTCTTTGTGCATGTCCCCAACAAGGTCTGGGTACAAGAAATTGGGACTCGAACCCATCGAGCCATTACCAGATAGACCGCGCTGAGCCCGACAAAAACCCATGGGATATGAAAAGAAAGATGATGGAGTAGGAGATCCTATTAAAATGTTGCTCGAGGAATCCTTCGCACGACAAAGGAACGAAATGATGGACAACTTCATGCAAATCCTTTGATGATTGCCCACGGGAGAAGCATGTTCATCAAGCGGCCATCCAACCCCCTTCAAGGTACAGGTAAATTTTGATATTCCATTATTTGAAGGACTGTTAGATGCGGATCCTGTAGATAAATGGTTGAATCTGCTCAAAGGATATTTTTCGGTCCACAATTTTTCCGATAGGGAAAATATCACTTTTTCACTCCTTAAGGACGTTCCCCATGTGAAAGACTGGTGGGATACTTACTCCGAGAAAAGGGCCATGGAGGAATGTGAAATTTTTGTGGTGGCACCTACATGGGATTCCTTCCGAGACGCCATTAAAAAAGAATACTACCCTGTTAGAAGCTACGAGGACCAATACACCAGATGGACCACCCTACGTCAAGAAAGGGACCAAACAGTACTAGACTTCACCAATATTTTCCATACCCTACACACCAAATTGGGTATCAAATATTCTAAGCGTCATCTGGTGCTCAAATACCGTGATTGTTTGCATTGATACATTCAAATAGAAATGGAGTTCCTGTACATCGCCTCGTTGGGTACGGCTTATAGATACGCTGTCAAGATCGAGTGGAAATTTAAGGAGAAATGACGAGAGTTTGGATCTGCAAGCCCCTCACAACCAAAGCAGGGAAAAGGCAACCCCAAACCACACAACAAAGGACTGAGTCAATATGGCTGTCCTCAGGACAATCCTTCCAAGCCGCAACACAAGAAGGGCAACGAAAAGACAAAGAAGGACACAGGGAAATGGTGTGAGTACCATAAAATTCCTTGGCACAACACTGACGAATGCTGCTCCAAGCAGTCCCTCATGGCCGAGACGAAGGCTTCCGAGTCAGAGGTTGATTCTGATTCTGAGTCAAATCATGAAGGAGGGAAGTAGATTATCAATGTTGAAACCAGTGCCATGGTCGCTACCACCAAATTCCGGCCAAGCGAACTAGAAGAGCCAAAGGAAGGGGAACACCTCTTTCACTCACAGATGTGGGTCAAGGGAGCTTTGATTCATTTCATTGTCGACAACGGTAGTTAGAAGAACATGATTTTAGTAGAGGTGGTCAAGCGACTGGACCTGCTAATGACACCGCACCCACAACCCTACACCATTGAATGGCTTCATCAAGGAAGAGATCTCCGCGTCAGCTAACAATATCGTCTTCCATATGACATCAAGCCTTTAAAAGATGAGGTACTATGTGATATTTTTCCCCGTGAATTTTTTTATGTTCTTTTAGGACAACCATGTTTGTGGAAGCATCATGCTGTGTATGAATCTAGACCCCGCAGTGTTATTATTACTTTGGGTAGAAAATTGTACACGATCCCAGAGGTGGCACCGCCTACTACTATTTCTTTAATGTCTGCCAAGCAATGCAGTAAGGTCATTTCATAGATCGAGAAGTTCATCTTCTTTATGATCTGTGCTCATAGTAAGAAGAAGGTCACTGCCACATATGTTGCCTCTACACAACACCTCTCTTTGCTACAAAAGCAAGTGGACGAGATCATGGAAGAATATAGAGACATCTTCGCCTCACCTACAGGGGTACTGACACACTGCCAAGTCAAGCATCCCATTGATATGACCCCCGACGCACCTCTACCTAATGGGCTAGTCTATCGATGCTCGTTGATGGAGAATGATGAAATCAGGCATTAGATCTAAGAGCTTATTCAAAAGGGGAACATCAGATCCAACTCCTCCCCTTGCAGAAGCCCAAGTGTACTGGTGCAGAAGAAGGACGAGACTTGGCAACTCTACATTGATTACATATCCTTAAACAAAATCACAGTCATGAACCACTACCCCATTCCCAGGATTTATTACCTTCTTGACCAACTCAAGGGGGGAAATTTCTTCAACAAGATTGACCTGAAGTCTGGCTACCACCAGGTTCCCATCGAGCCAACCGATGTCTGGAAGACAACCTTCAAGTCTAAAGAAGGTCTCTACGAATGGCTAGTCATGCCCTTTGGCTTAACAAATGCACCAACCAATTTCATGAGGTTGATGGGTGATGTATTGAGACCCTTCACCAACTCCTTTGTGGTAGTATATTTGGATGACATCCTCATCTTCAGTAAAATGTGGGAGGAGCACATGCGACATATTCAACAGTTTTTGAGCACTCTACGACAACACAAGCTTTATGCCAACTTAGAAAAATGCTCTTTTGGCATGAAAAGGGTCCAATACCTGGGATACATTGTTGATGAGCATGGGGTACATGTTGATCCAACAAAGATCCAAGTCATCCGTGACTGGCCAACCTTGACCACATTGATCGAGATTCAGAGCTTCTTGGGTCTAGACAATTTCTACCGACAGTTCGTGTTGGGATTCTCCCATATTGCATGGGCCCTCATCCAGGTGACCAAGGGTGGTGGTAGGCCAAGTTCGTATGGGGGAAGGAGCAAAAACGAGCATTCGATGATCTGAAACATCGCTTGTGCTCAGCTTCAGTACTCTCCTTTCCCGATCTGCAACACCCATTCAAGATTGAGACTGATGCATATGACTATGCTGTGGGCGCAATTCTCACTCAGCACGGGCATCCTGTGGCATGCCATAGTGAGACACTCTCCGATACTTTCCGAAAATACCCCACCTATGACAAGGAAACGTATTCCATTGTACAAGCTTGTCGTTAATGGAAACATTACATCCTGGGGAAAGAGACAATCATACACACTGATCACAAGCCTTTGCAGTTCATACAGACACARGGGAAATTGCAGAATGGCCGCTATCAGAAGTGGTCCACCTACCCACAACARTTCCATGTCAACATCAAGTATAAGACATATATCTCCAATCGTGTTGCTGAATGCCTCAGTCGGCCTCTTATGGTTGCACTCATCACCATGCTCCAATCATGTGGACATGAAGCATCATAGTGGCCCCAACTTTATCAGCAAGATCCGGACTTCGCCACCACATATCAACTCTTGGGTACATGCGCCACTGCCACTGATTTTCACATTCATGACAAAATATTATGCCACCTGGGCCATCTATGTGTTCCTATAAGCGAGTGTGCAAAGCTGATTTGGGAATCCCATTACAGTTGGGTGGCAGGACATTTTGGCATGGAGAAAACTATGGCCGTTCTTCAGAAACATTTTTATTGGCCAAAACTTCGACAGGACATCAACAAGTATATCAGATCTTGCACTACCTACGCCATTGCCAAGACAACCATCAAGAAGCAAGACTTATACACCCCTCTTCCTATTCCTGAGAAGTCGTGGGAATCCATATCAATGGATTACATGTCTGGTTTGCTGTCCACCAAGCACGAGAATGACTGTGTGTTTTTGTTCATTGATCGGTTTTCGAAGATGGCCATCCTCACAACCTATAAGAAGAATGTCACAACGGCGAAGAATGCCAAGATCTTCTTTGAACGAGTTTGGGTCCACTTTGGAATACCACATACCATCATCTCCGACCGGGACAACAGGTTCTTCAACACCTTTTGGTCGAGTCTCTGGTCTCTGTTGGACACCAAGCTCACAAAATCCACTGCTTTCCACCCCCAAACTGATGGCCAAATCGAAGTCGTCAATCAGATGATTGTGCACATTTTGCGCATGTACAATTCTAAGCATCCCCATACATGGGATGAGAGTATTCCATATGTCCAACAAAACTACAACAAGTCTCTCCATAGTTCCACCGACCACATCCCATTTCAGGTGGGTTTGGGATTTCAACCCTTGGGACCCATTGATGTTGCACTTCTTCTGGCCACCTCATAGACAGACTCATCCCCTGATCAGTCTGCGATTGACAAATCCACCAGATTCATTGAGCAGATTCAACACATCTGCCAACAGGTCCAGGAGATTTTGAATAAATCAAATGCTAAGTACAAGAAGCACCATGATCAACACATGGTACCACACCAGTTTCACATTGGCGACAAAGTCTAGTTTCATTTGTAGAAGGAGCATCTCACCAGGCCCCATCGAAAGCTTCACCCACTTCATTATGGGCCTTACATTATCACCAAGGCTATGGGTAGCAATGCTTTTGAGCTCAACACTCCACCCTTCCTTGGTCTGCATCTAGTATTCAATGTGGACCTCCTTCGACCATATTTTACACCATTATAAGACACCTCTGAGATCGCCTAACAACTGATGCCAACAAAGCTCAACCCTGACTACATGGAACAAGCATCCACCGATTAGATTGTGGATACATAGGTCAAGGGCACTCACCAACAACGGATCTAGCTCTATCGGGTTATCAAGGCAGGGAAACTCCTACACCAAGGCAAGTGTCTCACCTGTGGGCAAATCCAACATAAGTTTCCTCACCTGATGGGGGAACTCAACACAATGGAGACCATTGCTTCCTAAGGGGGGAGCATTGATCCAGGTGGATATTGGTAGCCACCCACCTATTCCAACTGGCTCCTCGTGTCCATTTTTGTTCAACACATCTTTTTGTACTGCTTTATAATTGTGAGTTCTACACTTCTGGGGCTGTCTGAAGCCTCACACATTCTCTAGGTGGATACATGTGGCCTCTTGCCTAATCCAACTTGCTTATTTTGTATGTTTTCATATAAGCACATCTTGTTGTACTTTCAGGGCTGTTTTGAGGCCCTAAACATTGTTTTTTGGCTCACCACAGAGACTGTAGACGAAGTTAAGTTTTGATAGCGAAATGTGTAGTTCTCTAAAATACCTTTCCAACGGGCTATCACGCACCTAAAACATAGGTCGTATGCAAAAGTTATGACCCTAGGAAGTTGAGGTACCGAATTACACCAACTTACCCATAGGGCCCACATCACTTTTGGCGTTTCACCTTCTAAGGTTAGGCTTTTGGATGTCTAGGGTTTTGACATTCATGAGTAATATGAAAAGGGCCTATGGAGCTGCATTGTAATCCATTCTGCTCAGACAGATGCACGTAGCAGCCACATCTCTTCTCAGAGATAGCTACCAGCATTCGAGCAAGTTTCAGTTCTGCAGTTTTACAGTTTTAGCCTATATCTTTATTTAATAGAAGATATTGTTCACTGGATATTTGTGTTATTCTTCCTATCTCCATGTTTATTGTATTCAGTCTGTTAATCAGTTCGTTCCACTCCTAAATCCAGATCAATGTCAAGGTGGTTGTGATAGTGATGGATGGATGTTAGAATATTTTGAGTCACATCCTCTATCCTATTAAATGTTGGTGTGCTATCTTAATATCTCTACAATGCACCTTGAGTGAGACCTTCCCTATAAATTGGGATTGATATGTCGACACTAGACTATAATGCCTATGTTGGCCACCTAAGTGGACCCCAGGTCTAAAATTCAAACCAACACTTTGTAATTGGGAATAATATTTACTTGGTGGTGGTGGTAGGCCACTAGTTCATGGGGAGAACATATTTTATTATGTACCTATACATGAGACTCCCATTTCCATGGGGTGGCATTAAAATTTTTGTTACATGGATAAAAGTAACAATTGTGTAACAATTACTATGAATTTAGTGATTTTATTATTATTATTATTATTGGAATTCATGTGCATTATTTTTTTTATTGATTGGAATATAATGAAATTATTTAGAAAAATGATAATGAATATATTACATAATAAATAAATAAATAATATTGTTTATTAATTAAATATCATTTTTTAATGAAAATAGTTTTTATGATGCAAAAACAAAAATCACACTACTACGATGCAAAAAGAATGCCCAAACAACATTTCAACACATGAAAATGACACAAAATACCATTTTGATGTACAACAATAACACACTATGATGCAAGGTCCAATGCCCCCAAATGTGTTGGATTTTGCATCGGACCTTTAGGTGAAAAAAAGGCAAGCAATGCAAATTTTGACACTAGGCCCTCATATAGTAGTAGTGTGTTACTTTGATTTGCAGATTCAATAACTCATGGCTATCATCTAAAATTCTTATTGAATGGATCTCTTCTACTTGGACCACATCATATATTGTGAAGTTTTGCTCCAAATGTTTCATTATTGTCACTTTTTTCAATCTAGAAGACCATATAAAGTTTCTCAATGTTTAATCTAACAACAATGTCTATCTGAATAAGCCTAGTTTGGGTGAGATAGTCGAGTCTCCTCATTTAATTGTAGGGCTCGAGAATTTGAGAAGGTATTGAAAATTTCCTAGGTTAATTTCTTAAGATATACCTAAGCAAGGTCAACTAAAGAACCATCATTACCTATGCGAGAATCTATGTAGAGATTGATTTGAGTGAAGATATACATGATCAGATCATTATATGGTGTAGTGACTACCAATGGACCAAATACTTGGATTATGAGAATACAAATTTTAGATGTATTATATTGAGAGATAAACCATTTGAAGGATTCTTTCCCAAAGGATGAGGTCTCTTAAGGGGGGAAAGACAAATCAAAGTAACCTAAATGATGGAGATTCTTGGAGATGAATCCCCCAAGGGATATTCTAAAAAAGGATGTAGAATGATCAAAGTTTGAGCATAGAGAAAGGTCCTTAACCCTTCCCTCGAGGGATGCATTGGCATAAGTATGGTTTCAATAATGTCAAAGGATTTTCCTTTCCCTTGTAGGTTTTCAAAATTGATAAACTTCCATGGAGGGATGAAAAGGTCATATGAATTAGACAATTCAAATCTAAAAAGGGAAACAATCCCTTCAACCAAAGCAAAATAAGCAAGGTGATTGGCATAAATAGAGCCTCCATTAACTTGAAATTAATTGTCTCAAAGGAAAGAAAGTAGAAAGAAAGGTGGAAAAGAGGTAAATCCCACCAGTGTATAATATTCATAGCAAATATACCTAGTCATACAAAGCATATATTTAGACATAGTAAAACAACTATGTCAAAATCTAACATTGGCAAAGCAAAAAACATAATTCAAAAGCTCGAGAAAACCTTCTATGATGAAGTGTTGGAAAATAACTACCATTCAAGAGGTTGACACTTCCATATACTTCATCAAGGTGTGTATAACCCAAACTGACTTAATGGCCATGATGTTTTTCCCCAATCGATGCTTCAATTTCAAGGGTATGCAGGAATCAAAACCTATTGGGGACTAAAGCACTACCCCACTTTCACCAACCCAATTGCTCTCATGTGGTTAAAGTATGTGATTAGTAATTTAAACTCAGACAAAGAGTTAAAAAGTGATTATCTAACCTTGAATACGAGGTGGTATGGGTCAAAAAATGAACATCAAACCTAAACAAAAGGTGAGTTTGAATGTAAATACATCAATTAGTGATTTTTTTAAAGGATGCAATTTATCATGCTCATTAACATGGGACCACGACTTGATTAATAACTCTCAAGTTTGACCTAGTGATGGGACTATTAGAAGGGAACAAAATCCAATGATAAAATATATCATTTTAGTAGGACACTTGCAAAATTTACAAACATTATTTACATAACAACTATAAGTTAAAGAAATCTATGAAAAAAAACTCTTGTAAAAATAACAACAAAAACTATATCATAACTCATCATTGGTGAAGCAAGTTATGCCATTGTGTAGCCTATGTCATCAAATTTGAAGTTGATGTTGTGATTATCCTATGCTTCTTTACTAGCCATTACCAAAATAAGAGAAAGAACTGTTCTACTTTATTATGTCATTATCACATTCTTATTTATTGCCTATACTAGATTCAGGGAGAGAGTTGTCCTACTCAATTACTTATGCTCTATAATTCAACTATATCATGATTTATTTGTAAGTTATATGTTGGTGTAATAGTTGATAAGATTGACTTCATAGTAATAATGTCATTTATTGCTAGTGGACCATTAATTAGCCCATAACTATAATCAAGGTTAAAGTTAGGGTTAGGTAATCTAAATAAAATGTAATTCTCACTACATTGTAGTCACTAAAGTATATGTCCATTCGTTGATTATTTGGGTATCACGACACACACAAAATACATATGTTGATATTTATTTGATGCAATGCACTTCTAACTGTGTTGGTCATTGGCCTATATCTTCAACATTATAAGGCACTAATGGATTAAGGGAAAAATACCAAGGTAGGATAACCATTAAGTTGTAAGAGACAACTATATTAAAATAATGAATTTATGGATGGGGTTATGGTCTATCGGTGAAATTTTACCATGTAATGTCTTTGTTTAATTCTTAATACATCCCATATTCATTCAAGCTCTACCTAATAATCCTCAAAGCAACACATCTCAAAAGATTAACCCCACTCCAACAACACATACCAAAATATTAACCCCACTCCAACGTAAAAATATGAAATTTATATAATTATAATAATAATAACAATGTCTTCTTCGTAACAACTACATGTTCTCATCCCCATTGCACATTAGTTTATTAAAGGAATTCTCACCACCTAACAAATAAATAACTTGTCAGGACAATCTTACCTGTAATATGTTGGGAGGATATGAACATGGGATTACTAGTTGATTAATAACTCTCAAGTTTGACTTAGTGATGAGACTATCAGAGGGGAACATAATCCAATTATAAAATATATCATTTTAGTAAGACATTTGCAATATTTATAAACATTATTTAGATAACAAACACAAGCTAAAAAATTTCTATTTAAAAACTTGTAAAAGTAACAATAAAAACTACTTAACTCATCAATGGTGAAGTAAATTATGCCATCATGTATTCTATCTCATCAAATTTGAAGTTGATGATGTGATTGTCCTATGCTTCTTTACTAGCCATTACAAAAATAAGAGAAAGAATTGTTCTACTTTATTAGGTCACTATCATACTCTTATTTATTGCCCATACTAGATAGGGAGAATGTTCTACTCAATTGCTTATGTTTTGTAATTCGTCTAGATCATAATTTATTTGTAAGTCATATGTTGGTGTAATGGTTGGTAAGCAATTTGACTTCTTCATAGTAATATTGTCATTTATTGTTAGTGGTCATTAATTATCCCACGTTAAGGTTAGGGTTAGGTAATCTAAATAAAATGCAATTGTTACCACATTGTAGTCACTCAAGTATATGTCTATTCTTTGATTATTTGGGTATCAAGGCACACACAAAATACATATGCTGATATTTATTTGATGCAATGCACTTCTATCTGTGTTGGTCATTGGTCTATCTCTTCAATATTATAAGGCATTATTGGATCAAGGGAAAAACACCAAAGTAGGATAACCATTAAGTTGTAAGAGACCACAATATTAAAATAATGAATTTGTGGATGGGGTTATGGTATATTGATGAAAGTTTACCATGTTATGTCTTTGTTTAATTTTTAATATATCCCATATTCATCTAAACTCTACCTAATAATCCTGAAAGCAACACATCTCAAAAGATTAACCCCACTCCAACATAAAACTATGAAATTAATAATAATAATAATAATAATAATAATAATAATAATAATAATAATAATAAAAATAAAAACATGTCTTCCTCAAAATAATTACATGTTCTCTTCTCCATGATGAACATGATAACACGAGGATGAGAAATTTTCCTTCCACATTAACACACATTAACACTCGAGGTAAAAACAAAATCATGAATAATGTCAATTTACCTTATCCTTAACTCTCCTTTGATGTTACTTGGAGGAAATGGATTCTTTAAGACATATGCCTTCATTATTATCGTTCCACAAATATGGATTATCTAGTATTAACTAGTCTCCCTCACCTTTATAACTTGGAAAAATCTTCTCAACCCTTTTGGTGAAAGGTTTTGGGTGGATATCATAACATCCTTCTAAAAAAATATAGCTAATTTTTATTAGAGTGTGTATAAAACTTCTAAAACGTATTTTCATGAAGATTTTCAAATAGAAAAGAGAGATGCAAGCATTATAATAATAAATGAAGTATATTCCATTCGCTTTACCACTAAACCAACCAAGTTATTGAAAAAAGTTTGTGATAATATCATTTACTTCACTTTATTATTGAGTTTGTATTGAAAGTGTATGATAATATGTCTTGATCCTTGGTTTTATGTAATATGATTTTCCATCACTGTTGTACTTTGAATTAACATGATAACATATTTTTTTCTTTAAATTATTAATTTAATTTAATTGTAATGTGATAATCTTTTTTTCTCATATATAATGGTTAATTGTTTGCAACATGAATATAGTCAATTGTTTGTAAGATGAATATACATGTTTTTTTACCTCTCCTTCCTACTATATAAAACATGTTATATGTACATTTACAAAAATAAAAATAAATAATAATCAATGAAGTATATTATATTTGACATCTCTCAAAATAGTTACTACACATTTAAAATCTCTTCTTCTCACTTCAACATTTATCTATGTTATAATGATATACACATTTAAAATCTCTTCTTCTCACTTCAACATTTATCTATGTTCTAATATATCATTATAGCGACATTTTATCATATCACATTAATTACTTTATTTTTTGATATATTTCTCGTTTATAACTTACTAATGATTTTACATACCGATACAAATGTTATCTTCATTCAACATTTCATACCGATAAAAATGTTATCTTCATTCAACATCTATCACTTGTGTTTATTATCACTTTGATTTTCTTTTCAAATTTGGCTTTAGCAATGGTAAGAAATCTTTTGGTAATAAATCTTTGTTTTGAATTAATGTTAAGAGGTGTTTTTAATTAATTTTTTTTAGTTATCCAAAGAAAAATCATGGACTAAGTTTCTCTTCATTCTTGTTTTAACCTTCTTTTTAATAAAGTTTGTAGATTTGATTTTAATTTTTTTTCATTGAAAAAGGAAAAAAAAGACTTTTTAATTTTTATTTATTTTTTATTTTTTATGACAATTAATATTACGAAATCATCATTATATTGAGAGTAGTGAGACATAACATTAAGTTATATAACAAAAAAAATGATTATATATGTACATGACAACATCTAAAAAATTAAACCAACATAAATCCATCTTAAACTTGTATCTATCAAGCACCAAGAGGGATCAAATTTCTTAAGTTGTATTTTTTTTATCATTTAATGTGAAGGAATTAATATATGACAAAAAATTAAATGATAAAAAGATTCCATGGTAAGGAATTTGATCCCTCTCAATATTTAACAAATATGAGTTTAAGATGAATTTACGCTGATATTTAAATAAATATAAACTCTAACTATATAAACAAGTGAATCATTATACTTGAATAACTATAAAATATAATCATATAGAAATTTTTATCATAGATAATGTATTTTTAGATACATTTTAAATCATTTATGTTATTTATAATGTTTAGATTAAATTGAAAGATTATATTTTCAAATTAATATTGTAATTTTCATAATATTAAAATTGGCTTAATGGTTAAGAACACATGTTTCCTTTTAGATGGCTATAAGTTCAAATCCAGAGAGGATAGGGTATGTACATCTCCCTAAACTTTAGGAATCAAATTATTACACGAAAAAGATTCCTTATTCCACAAACAAAGAAGTCTCATATACCAATTTGATATATAACTTGATATAAACCTTAAAATTAAATTATTATTATTATATAAAACTAACATTTAAAAATAAATAATAAAAAAAGAAATTCTAATAACAATTAAACTTATTTATTGCAAAGAGAAATAACTTTGAATTCATGCAAATGGAATATATATAACTAATGCAAAAGGACATATATGTCCTTTATATAGTGGAATACTTCATCTTGTGATTACATAATCATGTAAATTTGGTATGAATTTTTGAGTTTTATTTACTTCCAACGAAAAGCTAACCCTTAAAGGTAAAAGGACAGTTTTCTAATTGAATATCAAAATGGTCAACCAAGGAAAATATGGAAATGTAAATTTGGTATGTTGGAATTTTTGAGTTTTATTTACTTCAAACGAAAAGCTAACCCTTAAAAGTAAAAGGACACTTTTATAATTGAAAATATCAAAATGGTCAACCAAGGAAAATATGGACCTACTAGCTTTTCTTGATTCGGAAGCAAATTGTGGGGTCATAAGTCCTTTCTTCTCTTCACTATCAATCAAGTTGAGTGGGTATCTTTGGTATGAAGAGACTTTATGTTTAAAAGAAGTGAGACGATTATCAAGCTCCATCATAAGGATACAAAGTTTTGTTTCGAAGGTTTTATCCATGTTAATTTTTTCAATCGTTTTTAATTTAGAAGATTATAGAGAGGTTTTTAAAGTTTAATTTCATTATAATGTTTATCTCAATAACTTTAATTTAGGTGAGATTGGGGAATTTCCTTATTTATTAGTGGGTTACGGGAATTTTAGAAGGCTTTGAAAATTTATTGGAGCAAGTTTTTAAGATTGACTTAAACGAGGTCAACAAGGGAAACATCATTATGTATATGAAAATTTGTGTAGAGATTAATTTGAATGAGAGTCTATTTGATCTAATCATTATGTGGTGTAATGACTATTAATGAATCAAAGATTTAGATGACGAGAACACAAATTTTAGATGCAACATATTTAGAGGGAAACTATCTGAAGGATTCTTGACTAAAGGACGAGGCCTCTTGAAGAAAAAGACAAAACAAAAAAACTCGAGTAATAGAGGTACTTTCAGATGAATCCCTCAAAGGCCATTCTAAAAAGTATGTAAAATGATCAAAGTTCGAGCATTGACAAAGGTCCCCAATCCCCCCCTTCAAAGAACACGTTGGCATAGGTATGGATTCAATAATGTAAAAAGGAGTAGCTCCTTCTTTCCTAGGATTTCTAAATTGATAACCTTGCATGGGGAGATGACTAGGTCATGTGAATTAAACAATTCAAATACGAAAAGGGAAACAATATCTTCAACCAAAACAAAAGAAGCAAGGTGATTGGCATAACTAGAGCCTCCATTGACTTTAAATTAATTGTCTCAAAGGAAAGAAATTAGAAAGAAAGGAGGAAAAGAGGTAAATCCCATCAATGTATAAGATTCATAACAAATAAACTTAGAAGTATAATGCATATATTTAAATATTATAAAACAACTGTGTCATAATCTAACATTGGTTAAGAAAACTATGTAATTCAAAAACTTGAGAAAGTTTCCTATGATGAAGTGCCGAGAATTAACTACCTTTAAAGAAGTTGACACTCCCATATATTTCATCAGGTCATGTACAACCTGTACTAACTTAATGGTCGTGATGTTTTTTGCGAATCAATACCCTCATTTCAAGAGTGTGCCAACCAAGTTCTTAGGAATCAAAACTTATTGGGAGATAAAGCACTAACCCACACCCATTTTAAGAGTGTGCCAACCAATCTTTTAGGAATCAAAACCTATTGGGAGATAAAGCACTAACCCACTCAAGGGGGAACACACACACACACACAATTGCAAGGAAAATCTCACCGGGAAACCAAATAAATGCTTCCCCACATTTGTGGATGGCATCCCTAGTAAACCCAACCCAATATTAGACTAAATACCATAAAACTAAACCATTCTCTTTCTTTGACAACTTAATACAACAAATAAAAAAATATGGTGTTGGTACCTCACTAACTTATTACATTGAAAACAATCAACACCACTAATAGTCACAAACAACAATACACCATAGAGGATAGGAGCATGCTTGTTAACATTTGAACCCGAGTCATTGTGGGGATAACCACATAAAATTATCACTAGAACACAACCCTGACATATTTAAAATGGTTGGCCTTAAGGGCCATGAGGTGGGCTTTGATTCACTTAGATGTGTGTGTGTTGTGCAATGTACCTTCATTTGTTTTACCACTACCTCTAGGTGCCCCTATGGTTACCTTAAAGAGTTAGAAATACCTCATAAAAATTGAACCTATGTCACTCATGAAAAACTCTTCATTCCTCACTAGTGACCCAAACCCTTTAGACTTTTAAAGGGAAAAAACCTATTGAACCGAAAACCCAAAAATATATCATTCTCCTTCTCTAACAATTTAATGCAAAAAATAGGGTGTCAGAACCTCATTGACTAGGGAAATTTTTAAGGATCTATATTTATCTTAAAGTGTACAAACCTTCATAGTCAAATCTTACTAATTCTTAAAATGCAGACTATAAAATGTTTGATGATATTTTTTAAAAGTATTCGAATTTATAAGGATTTTATATAGTTTCTAGATAAGTTTGGCGTTTTTAGAGTAAAATACTTTTATCCTATAAAATTCGGGCAATTCATTTTAGAAAAAAAATGGAAATTGACAAATCTTTTTTCGGAAAAAACAATAGAAAATTATCCCATGAGTAAAATTTAGCCCTTAAAATTTTCCCCATCACTAACTCATTACAATAATCATCAATCACCACATATGACAGTACACCATACAAGGTAGGAGCATTTGTGCGAGAATTTAAACATGAGACACTGTCGTAATATGATTTTCCATCACTCTTGTACTTTGAATTAACATGATAATATATTTTTTCCCTAAAATCCTTAATTGAAATGTAATGTTATGATTTATTCTCATACATAATAAATTGTTTGCAGGATGAATATACATACTTGTTCGAACTCCTCCTCCTACTATATAAAACATATTATGTGGATGCATTTATACAAATAACAATTAATACATAATGTTCCGAATACGGGAGTTGGTCGAATGAAAGCAACACGTTGTGCATAGCCAGTTGATCTTGATCCAGATACCCGTGAACCAGAAGCATCTAAGCCATTGTCTTATAATATGTTATTGCATCACCTATGGATACATTACATGCATGTGATTCTGTCCATGTTGTATCAGTGTGTAGAAATTGATTAATGCACGTTTCGCTCAACATGCGCCTACGATGAGTTCGCTAGGGCCCTCCCACCTACAAATGACCCTACCTAACTAAGACCTTATACCCGAGCATAGGGGACCAATTACCCTAACTAGCCGCAGGCCTCTGTAGCAATATAAAAAGAACACCTCGAATGTCTTGCTGCTTGACCTTTACAGAGAATTGGATTTCACATTTTTGGTTTCGATGTAAAATGAGGGGGGCATAAATAGAGAATTTATTTAATACATAATATTAGACATCTTCAAATAGTTTTTAAAAGATTTTAAAATCTCTTCTTCTCGTGTCAACATTTACCTATACTAACATTTACCTATACTATGATATATCATAGTTTTAAACGAATTTAAAATCTCTTCTTCTCATGTCAACATTTACCTATGCTATGATATATCATTATAGTGACATTTTATCATATCATATTAAAAATTACACTATTCTTTGTGATATATTTCCCTATTATAATTTATTTACCATTTTTTAAAGTGATAAGGATGTCATCTTATTTCAACATCTATCACTTACATCTATTATCACTTTGATCATTCTTTGAATTTTGGCTTTACACTAAAATATCCAGCGACGATTTTTTTGAACGAGTTGTTCTTTTGGGACCATAAAAAATAGCCTTAATTATCCAAAGAAAAAATCAAGAAGGACAATGCCACTCTTTATTCTTTGTTCTATTTCTCTCATTTTATAATGTTTTTAGATTTGGTGAGAAAAGGAAAAGAAATAGATAGATTATATATTATTGTCTTTTCTCTTTTATAAATGAAAATTAATATTATAAAGTTATTATATTCAGATAATTTATAAATTTTGATTATAAAAAATTGTTTATTTGTTTGTTTGTTTTTTTTAAATAAGTATAAATATAAAAAATCATTTTTTTAATATATTTTAGACAATTTTTTTCTTTAAAATGTTTAAATTAAATTGAAAAATCAAATTATTTAATTAATAATATAATTTTCATAATTTAAATTAAATTTAAAGCCATTTCTATTAACAACTAAATTTATTTATTACAATGTAGAGATATAGCTTTGAATTCATGCAAATGGAATATGTATAATTAATGTCAATGCAAATGCAAATAGACACAGATGCCATTTAAATGGACTATTGGAGTACTTCATCTCATGATTGTAGAATCATGTAGATTTGGTATGTTGATTTTTTAGTTATTTGAGTCACTATAGAATCATGTAAATTTGGTATGTTGATTTTTTTAGATATCCTCACACTTAAAAGGTAAAAAATAACTTTTTTCTAATTAAATATGCGAAAGTGATCACTCTAAAAAAGATGGATCAAATTGTGGGGTTATAAGTCCTTTCTTCTTTTCTCTTCAATATCAATCAAGCTAAATTGATCTAACAATGATTCATTTGTGAAATGATGGTCCATTTGTGAAAGGATAGAAAAAATAATTATCAATAAATAATACTATAAATTTGATGAAAAAACTAAAAGACAAACATAAGATTAAAAATGCTAATGTTAAGAGAATCCTCTAATTATTAAAAATGTTGATATTAAGAAGATCCTCTAATTGTTAAAAGAAGACTTTTAAAAAATGTGGAAATGTCAACACTCCAACCAATTCAAAGACTTTGTAAACTATTTCTATATCCTATTGTAAACTATTTCTATATCCTGCTATGTGGAAATGTCAAACCCTAACCTCAATTATTTTCATATCTATCAACTTCAATCATTAAATTATTTCCATATCCACTTTTGTTGAAAATTGTCGATCCCTAACTTCAACTATTTCCATTATTGTAAACTATTTCTATATCCCGCCATGTGGAAATGTCAAACCCTAATCTCAATTATTTTCATATCCATCAACTTCAATCATTAAATTATTTCCATATCCACTTTTGTTGAAAATTGTCGATCCCTAACTTCAATTATTTCCATATTCATCTTGTTGACTTCATTAAATTATTTCCATATCCACTTTTGTTGAACACTGTCTACCCTAACCTCAATTATTTCCATATTCATCTTCCTCAATTATTTCCATATTCATCTTCTTCACTTTAATGATTAAATCTATTTTTAGTAACATGTATGTTGGCGGCGTTTTATAAATGTGAAAGGATAAAAATACAATGTATGTGTAAATAGAGATAGTTGTATGTTATTTTTTAGTAACATGTAGGTTGGTGGTGTTTTATAAATGTGAAATGATAAAAGTACAATGTATCTATAAATAGAGATAGATGTATGTTAATAAATGGAATATTGAATTAAATAAAATATTAAATGTATTATAATAAATGAATAGAATAAAACATATGTTTTTAAGGAAAATTTGTTTTTACTATAATAAATTATTTTTGTTATAATTTTTATAGTTTAATTTATTAATTTTTGGAAAATTTTATGGGAATTTTTTTTTTAGAATATCTAAATAAAAGGTGGTTCAATTACCAGTCACAATAATTGTTGGTAGTAAAGTGGGACTCAACTCAACTCGGATATTAATCGAATTAAAACATGAGACTTCACAATGAACTCCACCTTGAAAAGTTTGTTCAAACTAATTGAAATAACCCATTGAGATCTTTATTTATTACTTGATTGTGCACATATTCCTTTTATATCAATCAATTAACATTGATTAGTTAATGTATTTGTTTCATTATATGATGTATTTTGCAAATCCCTTTTCTCTCTAAATGTTAAAAGAGAGAAAATACACTAAAATATCCAGCGACGATTTTTTTTGAACGAGTTGTTCTTTTGGGACCATAAAAAATAGCCTTAATTATCCAAAGAAAAAATCAAGAAGGACAATGCCACTCTTTATTCTTTGTTCTATTTCTCTCATTTTATAATGTTTTTAGATTTGGTGAGAAAAGGAAAAGTTCGCTGCCTCACCCTCTCCTTACAGTCGAGCTTGCTTGCGCATCCTCTCCCGTTGGTCGAGCTTGCTTGCGCATCCTCTCCCGTTGGTCGAGCTTGCTTGCGCATCCTCTCCCGTTGGTCGAGCTGCTTGCGCATCCTCTCCCGTTGGTCGAGCTTGCTTGCGCATCCTCTCCCGTTGGTCGAGCTTGCTTGCGCATCCTCGGCGAAGGTCAGGTTATCACTTACCTGAGTGAGCTACGCGAAGGGTTATCACTTACTTACCTTCAGAAAGATTGAGGGGAAGAAAATAGAAGCGGGACCTCGAGTTTAGTTGCTCGTTTGGATGTTGGAGGAATTGTGTCTTAGCCAGGAACGGCATAAAGCTTCCAAGGGAGGCAGGAACGACAGTTCTGCTTCCAAAGGAGAAAGGAGGGACAGCATGTTCTGCTTCCAAAGGAGGCAGGAATAGATAGATTATATATTATTGTCTTTTCCCTTTTATAAATGGAAATTAATATTATAAAGTTGTTATATTCAGATAATTTATAAATTTTGATTATAATTTTTTTTTAATAAGTATAAATATAAAAAATCAGTTTTTAAATATATTTTAGATAATTTTTTTCTTTAAAATGTTTAAATTAAATTGAAAAATCAAATTATTTAATTAATAATATAATTTTCATAATTTAAATTAAATTTAAAGCCATTTCTATTAACAACTAAATTTATTTATTACAATGTAGAGATATAGCTTTGAATTCATGCAAATGGAATAGTATAACTAATGTCAATGCAAATGCAAATGGACACAGATGCCACTTAAATGGACTAATGGAGCACTTCATCTCGTGATTGTAGAATCATGTAGATTTGGTATGTTGATTTTTTAGTTATTTGAGTCACTGTAGAATCATGTAAATTTGGTATGTTGATTTTTTTAGATATCCTCACACTTAAAAGGTAAAAAATAACTTTTTCTAATTAAATATGCGAAAGTGATCACTCTAAAAAAGATGGACCAAATTGTGGGGTTATAAGTCCTTTCTTCTTTTCTCTTCAATATCAATCAAGCTAAATTGATCTAGCAATGATTCATTTGTGAAATGATGGTCCATTTGTGAAAGGATAGAAAAAATAATTATCAATAAATAATACTCTAAATTTGATGAAAAAACTAAAAGACAAACACAAGATTAAAAATGCTAATGTTAAGAGAATCCTCTAATTATTAAAAATGTTGATATTAAGAAGATCCTCTAATTGTTAAAAGAAGACTTTTAAAAAATGTGGAAATGTCAACACTCCAACCAATTCAAAGACTTTGTAAACTATTTCTATATCCTATTGTAAACTATTTCTACATCCTGCTATGTGGAAATGTCAAACCCTAACCTCAATTATTTTCATATCTATCAACTTCAATCATTAAATTATTTCCATGTCCACTTTTGTTGAAAATTGTCGATCCCTAACTTCAATTATTTCCATTATTGTAAACTATTTCTATATCCTGCTATGTGGAAATGTCAAACCCTAATCTCAATTATTTTCATATCCATCAACTTCAATCATTAAATTATTTCCATATCCACTTTTGTTGAAAATTGTCGATCCCTAACTTCAATTATTTCCATATTCATCTTGTTGACTTCATTAAATTATTTCCATATCCACTTTTGTTGAACACTGTCTACCCTAACCTCAATTATTTCCATATTCATCTTCCTCAATTATTTCCATATTCATCTTCTTCACTTTAATGATTAAATCTATTTATAGTAACATGTATGTTGGCGGCGTTTTATAAATGTGAAAGGATAAAAGTACAATGTATGTGTAAATAGAGATAGATGTATGTTATTTTTTAGTAACATGTAGGTTGGTGGTGTTTTATAAATGTGAAATGATAAAAGTACAATGTATCTATAAATAGAGATAGATGTATGTTAATAAATGGAATATTGAATTGAATAAAATATTAAATGTATTATAATAAATGAATAGAATAAAACATATGTTTTTAAGGAAAATTTGTTTTTATTATAATGAATTATTTTTGTTATAATTTTTATAGTTTAATTTATTAATTTTTGGAAAATTTTATGGGAACTTTTTTTTTATAATATCTAAATAAAGGGTGGTTCAATTACCAGTCACAATAATTGTTGGTAGTCAAGTGGGACTCAACTCGACTAAGATATTAATCGAATTAGAACATGAGACTTCACAGTGAACTCCACCTTGGAAAGTTTGTTCAAACTAATTGAGATAACCCATTGGGATCTTTATTTATAACTTGATTGTGCACATATTCCTTTTATATCAATCAATTAACATTGATTAGTTAATGTATTTATTTCATTATATGATGTATTTTGAAAATCACTTTTCTCTCTACGACAATAATTTTTAACTTTATGCGGTGCACCTTGATAGCTGAAATGAAAAAGAGAAATATTGATAGAAATGTAACTATGGAAAGCAAGTACAACAGAGCTAAAGTATTGAAGCAACAACACTAGGTAAACCTTTATTGACACATTGAATATGAAGTAATGTTCGCTTGCCTCTTCAAGGGGGAAACCTCCAATTGAGCAAATCTCTAACACAATATTAATCACTTGGAACATGACTACATAAATTCTACTACTATAAATAGTTTTTATCTATCCCAAACCCTAACCATCTAGTGGGCCTTCATTAATGATGCTACATCATCTACCTAGTGGATCTTCTTTATAGAGGCCACCTTACATTTATTTGTTGATTAATTGGGTTGGTTGTCATTGATGTCAACCCTTGAAGCAAGTCTGATAGCAAATTCCGGTAGCCCCAACAATGTGGTTAAGGAACTCAAGTTTGGTTGAGGAATACTGTAATGAAGATCAGTGAATTTGCAGGTGAGACTATTCTAGATGGATAATACATGTCATGAAATTTCCGGTGATATGTGGCACGTCACATAGTTCCTCACAATTGAGGAGATATGGCTTAGTGAAGTTGGATAACCCTCATGAGTTATCTAGAAGCCCCTAGAAGGTCAAAGAAGTCAAATTATTCTAGAAGCTCCTAGAAGAAGTTTACTAGTCAAAGTGGTTGTAACTAGGAGTTAATCATGAGTTAAGTTGTTGTAAAAATAAAATAATTAAAAATAAATTAGTTGAAACTAGAAGTGGTGAGTTTACTATTTGTGGATAAAGTGGTTGCAAGTGAGTAAAGTAGTTGAAAGTGGGTTAGCCCTAAAAGAAGGAAGTTGGGTAAAACAGTTAGAAGATAACCCTTAAAAGAAGCTACTTGGAGAGTATAAATAAGAGAGAAAGGGTATCTTATTAGCAATTATTGAGCACATTGAATATCTATTATTGTGAAATGTTTATTGCAGGTACTCATTGATACATCTAAAGTTGCACAAGTATGAGGAAGCGAAGGTAGAGTGACAACAAAATTTCGTGGTCATAGTGGAGTGCGAAAAGATCGCTAAAACCCTAGTTAGGGTCATCCTTGTGGGTCACCCAGTAGACGTCCCACATGGGAAAACCCAGGGTTCAATGCTCAACATCGCACCAACAAAAACCTAACTACCAACCCTTTCGATAACACCTACAGAGTAGGCGAAGTCTCACCCGAGGTAGAAGCAAGGGGGGTTACAGGACGCAGGTGTCTGTAACCAAGCTGGGACATAGATATGTGATGATAACACTTCATAGGGTATTCTATTAACACTTACAAGATAAGATGCATTAGTTCATTAGTTTTATTAACATCGCAGAGCATACCAAAATATAGATCGACACAGTAGCAATAAATGATTATATATCCTGAGCACTTAACACTGAGTTAGATCTAGCATTTATTTGTCCTTAACACAATTAAAGCATTAAGAAACAACAGATCTATCTATCATACATAATAACCAAAGAACTGAGCAGATTCATAGCATAAACAACACAACACAAAGCAAACCAAAGACACAAGATATACGTGGTTCACCTCAGTGTGGAGCTACGTCCACCAATTGCTTCGTCTTCTTTATTATTCATCATTCTCTTACATTCAGTGACTCTTGTGCACTAAGCCACAGATTCAAGCTTCGCATAGGACAAGAGATCTGCGGACTGAGCACCAGATCCTCCTTCCAAACTAGGTTAAGGCACATAGTCAACTCTCTATCAATCACAAAGCCTTACACATAGACATTCACTTGCACAGAGCCAATCTAACTACTTGCACTTAGCCACTTCCCACTTCTTCTCTCTTCTTCTACCATACATTCTTACTTATTTATACTTTTACAATCCATTACAATAAGGCCTAATAATGGGTAAATCCCATGGGATGACATCCCATAACCCATTAAAAAAACCCTAAAGAACCCATTACTGAGTCCACATAGCCTGCAAAACAAGTGAGGCCTGTGATCTCAGCTCTGCATGGGCACTCCATCTTTGACCAGCCTGTCTAAGTCCAAAAGTGGTCCAAACCTGACCAAGGTTTCCTCAAAACTTGGTCGAGGGCCAACATGCCCCCAAAACTCACTTATGATTCGTCCCGAGTCACTTAGTTTTGGTCAATGCTGCTTCGAAGGCCTCGAGCTTAACTCAAGTTGCCTTGAATTACTGCTTCGCTTGAGCCTCCTGCTCAATGAGCTCCTGGATCATTTGCTCTGTAACAGGCCCTTCCAGGCGCACTATTGCAACCACTTGGTCCAATTGCGAGCCATGTTCATCAATTTCTTCGAACATCTGGTAGGATTCCTCCTGCACAGGTTGTAGCTTCTGCACGACTTCCATTACTATGCCCTGGAGGTTAGTGATCTACTGCTACAATGCGCATTTCTCCTGGGATCTCTTTATTCTTTCGAATGCAGTGAGCAGCTTCATCTGCGTCTGTATTGACAATGCCTGCTGCTACGCCTCTTGTAACTGTGCTTCCAACTTCCTTAGCTCTGCATCCTTTGTGAGGCGTTCATATGTCTGTGTGCTTCTATCACTCAGCTGTTTGCATTCTGAGGTGAGGGCTCTGATTCTTACAATTGTGTTCTTAGCGGTCTCCTCCCTCTGGTCACACACCTCCTATGGGGTGCTCCGTACTGCTTGGGTCTCCAATTTTTTTATCCTCGCTTGAAGCTGCTGGATGGTCTCAACGAGCTTCACTACTTTAGTCTCAACCAACTCCCATTCATCCTGTGCAAATCTTGGCACATAATGACATGCTTTACTCACTACCTCTTTGACTGTGGCCCGTTCTACGAGCAACTGCTCCTTTTCTCTCTGTAGCTGGGATTTTTCTTCCTGGAGCATCGCCTGAAATTCTTCTCTCTCACTTTCATAAGTAGTTAGATTGTACCACACTACTTGTAATTGTTCTAAGGATTCATCTTTCTCTTGTTTCAAGGATTTTGTAGCCTTCTCCTTTTCTTCTCGGACTTTTTGAAGTCGAGCTTCTGTCGCATATGCAATTTTTCTCAATTGGGCTGGTACATCCCCCAATTCTGCAATCTGTGATGAGGAACGTGTAGTAGGTACTGCACAGACCAAACAAAGAAAAAATCCTGCTATGAACCGTGGTGGTGACCTTCTGCTTACTATGAACACGTATCACAAAGAAGACAAAATTCCCGGTCTGTGAAATGACCTTACTGCATTGCTTAACAGAGATTAAATAAATAGTAGTAGGCGGT
>JASDQU010737474.1:76183-120097 GCA_032191745.1 Picea mariana
ACATCCCCCAATTCTGCAATCTGTGACGAGGAACGTGTAGTAGGTACTGCACAGACCAAACAAAGAAAAAATCCTGCTATGAACCGTGGTGGTGACCTTCTGCTTACTATGAACACGTATCACAAAGAAGACAAAATTCCCGGTCTGTGAAATGACCTTACTGCATTGCTTAACATAGATTAAATAAATAGTAGTAGGCGGTGCCTGCTAGAATATGATGGATTGTGCTTGTTTTACCATAGACCATATAACTATTGTCACCCAACCATAGGCTGAAGCCACCCTTCGATCACCTTAACCTTGACAGAGAATCGTTTCAGAAGAAAACCCTAGGCTAGATAGCCAAACAAAGGGTGGCACACCTTTTTCCAAGGATAACGCACCAAGAAAGAGCTAATCAGAGACTCCAAACCATAACCAAGAGATAGTCCAAGCCAAAACAGAAATCTGCTAGCTGCAACAGCTGCAACGACAACTCTCCTCCAAACTTGCGCACAAACTGGCCAACTGCAATGCACATAAGTGCTGCTTCTGTAGTTTTGAGAGTGTTTTCCAGAATGAAGACTGGCCTCATGTATTTATACTAAATCTGGCAAACTGCCTGGGCCGACTTCTCATTTTGGGTACTAATTATTTAGTATATATTATTTCCTTTAGCCGAATTCTTCTCTTGGAGGCTAATAACCTAATACAAGTCATTCCTTTGAGCCAACTTGTCTTCTAGGGTTATTAACCAATCAATTAGGGTTTCTTCTTGCTTCCCAGAATATTCTATTCTTGTTAGGTTTACATGTGGAGGTAAATACCTCCCGCAGCTACCATAATATCAACACTCCCTCCTAGCTAGGGAGGTAGTGAAGGTAATGGTCTTGAGCAAAAACATACCATTCACCTGGTAGCATCAACATAGTCGTATAGACTATCTCATGATTCGATCATGAGTACCATTATCACTATCAATGTCATCAACTGCATCATCTCTCGAAACCATACTCCATTTGAGTAATCAAATAAGATGATGGATAAGTCACTCACTCCATAGAGTGACACAAGAACCATTCTTCTAATCCATACATATGTCCTAGAAGAATACATGTCTTGGAAGATTTTCCGTTTGGGAAATCTCTGTCCATTGATCATCCATCTAGCTGATGATCATTTCCAACACTGCTGATAGTCTTCAAGGCAATCAGAACAATATCATTTAATAGAGCACAACTCTGTCTATTCATAATAGTACAAAACTATAATCCAGTGGTACACTACCACACCAAGTAGCACACAGATACTTAATCAGTGACATATAGTCACAATTAGTGGAACACATCCACCACAGTAGCATACATCTATTGTCTAGAGACATACAGTCTCCATAACAATCATCTAATATCAACCTGCACAAAAAACATTGTTATGATATAAACTGAATCATCTGGGCCATTCTTCCACTCACATATGTGAGATCTGGAAGAGCATCTACCCTCAGAAAGTAAAACATCAACGATGATCTATTTGGACTATTCTTCTCAAGCAAGGATGAATAACTGTCTCAATTTCTGAGCATGGACCATTCCCTATCCTGGGCCATTCCTATGGCACTAAACAAAGTGCAACCTGGAGAGAATGACTCTACCCTAGGGAAAGCTTGTCCTTGATTGTTGAACCTGGACCATTCACCTATCTGGGATATTCCTCCGGCACTAAACAATGTGAAACCTCGAGAGAATGAATATTCCCTAGGGAATGACTGTCCGGACCATTTCCTAAGGAAATGATTGTCCTGCACCAACCTCCAAAATGAACCATTCTTCGAAACTGCTCACAATTGTGAGCTTCAAAAGAATGATTGTCCAGCGAGGCAGACCAGTCTTCTTGACCACTACTAAGAGTGACCATCAAGAAGAGAGACTGTCCTAGACCATTCCCCATGTTAACCATAATGGGAAATCACTGTTTGTGGTACATCAACAATCCATCGAACCATTTTCATTACGAAAATGACTGTTTGATCTGGACCATTTTCCAAATTGGAAAATGCCTGTCCGTCAGAAATCTCAAACCACTTTCCGAATTGGAAAGGAACTGCTCATTCTGGACCATTTTTCGAACTGAAAAATGATTTTCCATAAATCAATAACACATCAGTGCTCCCTCCCAACTTGGGAGTCATCTCTTCCTTTTTCAATAAGGAAGTCATTTCCACGAGCTCCAGCTTGAGTACACAAACTCTTTCATCTTGGCTAGAGGATTTACCAAAATGTCTGATTATCTGCTCATCTGTGGAGATATATATTGGAGAAACACTTTCTCCTTTCTGGACTTCATCATGGAGAATGTAATGCTTGATCTCAAATGTACTTCGATCTTTCTGGAACACTGGTTTTCTCTGAAGGCTTCATATAGCTCTGTTCAATAAAGTATATCGTTGTTGGATTCTTCTTTGTTTCCTGCTAGCTCATAACATCGTGGCAAGGGTCAAAATGGAACATATCCAAGTGGTACTTCTTCTGCCATCATGAGAGTTTGTCATGGATTAGCAACCCATCATCCTGAGCTTCTGAGTAACCATTCTGATACAATATATCTGTTATAGAAAGTCTTCACGATGCTTCTGTTGTGCATTGGAGGTTCTCCACCAAGTTTTCTTCTTCCATCTGCATACAAGGGTCTCTTTCTATTATACCTCAAAGCCTTGAGGTTTCTCTTCATATGCTCTTTGTTCAATTTCTCTGGAGAATAGTATTTGCATTCATCTTATGTAAACTCCAACCCATGGATATTGCGGATGATATAATGGCTCATGTAGAGGTATGTCTGGTTTACTGGAACAAGCAATCATCATAGTCTTCTCCCTCCATCTGGGAGAACCTCTAGTTCTGTATCTCACAATGCTTACATTCATAATTCTTTCATACACTGTTCTTCAAAACAACTTTTAGTTCCTCTACTTGATTTCTTTTAGTGAGTTCATATCAGGTTGGTGATCTTGTGATTATCGATACAATGACTAGTTGTTCCAGATCTTCTTTCTTTCTTGGAATCTTCATGTTCTTCTTTATGTTTCTCTTTAGCTCTAGGGTCCATGGAGTTTTCTATAGATTCCATGCCCCGAAGATTCCAACTTCTTCCTTTCATCATAGGATCATGGATGTGGATGGACAACCAGGGATACTTTAAGGCTTCTTTTCGAAGAAGGCTTCTTCTAGAGTCAAACTGAACACGTACTATTTTTCATGGCTGCTACCATGGATATATACTTCATCATATTCAATGGATCATAGGATTAGCTCCCTCCTAATCATTTTTTTATGTATGAGTGCATGTTTTTATTTTGGATGTATATAATCGGCTCCCTCCATCTAACATAATCCACTCTTCCGTTTGCATCCTTATTGCCTTCTGTAAGGTGTCATAAGTCTTTTTCTAGTTTCCTCTTGATTGCTGACTTCTTTCTATCTTTACTTCTTCTGGGTTTCTTCAAGATTGATTATGAATTCAGCTTATCTTTCGGCGTTACTTATGTAATAACTTCCACATGAATTTCTTTATGTGCTTCATCCTTTCATGTGTATTGTATGACTTGTAGTCATAATGATAACAATCCTTATCTTGTTGTTTCTTCCATAGGTATAGTTTCTCTTTGAACATATTATATTCTAAGAAATAGATATGCAAGATATGTACAAAAAGCATGGTATGTTCAAGAACTATGAAGAGTATTGTTACCTTGTCTTAGAAGAAGAAGTCTGTTTTATCCTGCTTGGTCTTCTTTGTAGGTTCCTTTTCTTCGACAACTAATGCTTCGTGTGTCTCCTTACTTTTCTTTAGCTTGGGACACTGATTCTTGTAGTGACCATACTTTTGACAGTTGAAACATTGTATTTTTGACATATCTTTCTCTTGATTGCGCTTCTTCTTTGAACCAAACTTCCTTTTGTTCCTGAAATTCTTGAATCTTGCTGTGAAGGCTTGATAATTGTACTTATTTTGGGGTTTCCCTTTTGCATTGATCCTTGATTCTTCTTGAGCACAACAAGTCCAAAGTTCTTCAAATGTAGGATACTCCTTCCTTGTGTTCATTCTTGCGGAAAATGCATCCCATGTCTTGGGAAGAACATTGAGTACTATGTTTACCAATTCTGTCTCTGAAATGATCTCTCTAATAGCTTGTAGTTGATCTCTTAAATGAGATATTATCACAAAGTATGATGTTATGCTGTCATCATCATTCATCTTCATGTCATGGAGCTCATTCTTCAGACTCATTACTTGTCCAATGTTTCTAACTGAGAAGAGGTTTGTTAGGGCATTGTACATCTTATTCGATGAGTCAACATGGGAGATGTAGGGTATCAAGTGGTATTTTATAGAGTACACTATGATACTCATGGAATTGATGTCACCATCTTTGAACTTCTCCATAACTGCAACGTTGTGCGGTCCCTTCTCTTTTCCTTCTTCAAACTCTGGTTCCATGATATTTCCTTTCACGATATCCAACACTTTATTCTTGGCAAGGATGAGGTCAATCCTTGTCTTCCATGCTTTGAAGTTAGAAGCTCCATCTAACTTTTTTTTTTTTTATTTCATAGAGTAAGTCATCATTTCTTTGACTTGGTCAACCCTAGATTTGACCAAAAAATCAAACTTGACGTCTTGGCTTGCTGAGAGTACTAGGAGATGCACTAGGCTAGGGAGCATTGGTCTATCCTGAAATTAGGTCAATCCCTTCACATAAGGTGCCTCAATGAGAGGGTTAGGGTTTCTGTAACTGCACCTGCTAGTAACCCTAGCGACAATGATTTAATAACTGCTGCTATTAGAAACCCTAGCGACAGTTCTTCAACGAGCTTAGTATTCTTATGGCTATGCCCCCTTCCAGTGGTTAGACTGAATGAAGGAGGTGTGGGCCCATAACCTGTTAGAATATGATGGTCTATGCTCATTTTACCATAGACAATATCACTATTGTCACCCAACCATAGGCCGAAGCCACCCTCCAAGCACCTTAACCTTGACAGAGAATCATTCCGGAAGAAAACCCTAGGCTAGATAGACAAACAAAGGGTGGAACACCTTTCTCCAAGGATAGCACACCAATCAAGAGTTGATCAGAGAGTCCAAACCATAACTAAGAGATAGTCCAATCCAAAACCAAAATATGCTAGCTACAATAGCTACAACAACAACTCTTCTCCAAACTTGTACACAAATTGGCCAACTGTAGTGTGCACAAGTGCTTCTTCTGCAGTTCTAAGAGTGTTTTCTAGAATGAAGATTGGCCTCCTATATTTATACTAATTCTGGCAAACTTCCTGGGCTGACTTCTCATTTTGGGTACTAATTCTTTAGTATATATTATTTCCTTTGGCCGATTTCTTCTCTTGGAGGCTAATAACCTAATACAAGTCATTCCTTTGAACCGACTTGTCTTCTAAGGTTATTAACCAATCAATTAGGGTTTCTTCTTGCTTCCCAAAATATTCTATTCTCGTTAGGTTTACATGTGGAGGTAAATACCTCCCGCAACTACCATAATATCAACAATGCCACCTCTGGGATCCTGTACAATTGTCTACCCAAAGTAATAATAACATTGCGGGAGGTGAGGTGTTGTTGGTAGGTCTAGCCGCTTGACAACCTATGCTAAAATCAGGTTCTTCTGACTACCGCCGTCGACAATGAAATGAATCGGAGCCCCCTTGATCCACATATGCAAGTGAAAGAGGCATTCCGCTTCCTCTGGTTCTTTTGGTTCTCTTAGCCGAACTTTGGTAGTAGCGATCGTGGCACTGGGTTTAGCATCAATAATATGCTTCCCTCCTATAGGATTTGACTCAAAATAAGAATCGACCTCTGACTCAGAAGCCTTTAGCTCAACCATGAGGGATTGCTTGGAGCGTCATTCGTCGGTGTTGTGCCAAGGAATTTTATGGTACTCACACCATTTTTCCATGTTCTTCTTCATCTTCTCATTGCCCTTCTTGTGTTGCGGCTTGGACGAATTGTCCTGAGGGTGGCCATCCCAAATTGGTCCCTTCCTATGTGGGTTGGGGTTTCCTTTTCCCTGCTTCAGTTGTGAGGGGTTTGCAGATCCAAACTCTAGTTGTTTTAGCTTAAATGAGGCGATGTACAAGAACTCCATTTATGTTTGAATGTTTCTATGCAAACAACCACGGTATTTGAGCACTAGATGACGCTCAGAATATTTGATACCTAATTTGGTGCGTAGGGTATGGAAAATATTGGTGAAGTATTGATCCAGGTGGATATTGGTGGCCACCCACCTTTTCCAAATGGCTCAAAACAGTTTTCTGGCAATTTTGGCAATTTACTATTTTTAGCAGGTTTTAACTTCCGGGGCCATTTTGAGGGCCTAAATGAAGGTTTTTCAAGATCAAGGTTCTCAATGATAGCCAAAGGAATGATTGAACCCCCAAAATGAATCTCCTCAACGATACCTTTCCAACGAGCTATCATATGCCTAAAACGGAGATTGTATGCAAAAGTTACGACCCCGGGAAGTTGATGTACTAACTTACCCAAATGGGGCCCACATGAATTTTGGCGCTTCATCTCCTAGGGTTAGGTTTTTGGATGTCTAGGACTTTTTGAATTCTTGTTTGTTGTAAAAAGGCCTTCGGAGCCTCATTGTAATCATCTTCTTGCGAATGCGAGTAGCCGTCACATCTCTTCTCAGAGATAAGCTGCCACCATTCTAGCGAGTCTTTCATTCTGTATTTTTACAGTCTCTGTACATTTATTTCATTAATAGAAATCGTGTATTACTTTATATCTGTGTTTGTGGTTGCATCTCTGATACAGTTCTGTTATATTATTGAATATCTGTGATATCTCTGTGCATTTCTTTATTATATCTCTGATCTCATTTCGTGCCGAAAATAATCTGGATCAGTGGTATTAGAGCAGGCTGCTCTTGATCATTTTTCCAGTGCATGTCCCCGACGAGGTCCGAGTATAGCAAGTTGGGTTTCGATCTTGTCTCTCTTGAAGACAATCGCTCTCTCACACCCAAGAAACCATCAATGGCGGAAGAAAAGAAAATCGACGGAGCATACGATCCTATCAATCTGTTTCTTGAGCAAGCTCTCACGCGATAGAGGGACGAAATGATGGAGAATTTTTCCCACATCCTTAAATGCCTGCCAATAGCATCAAGCGCATCTTCATAAAGTGGCCACTTTGGAGGCACCTCGCCTTTCAAGGTACAAGTTAATTTTGATATTCCTGTATTTGAAGGACAGATAGATGCAGAAGCCCTAGAAANCGATAGAGGGACGAAATGATGGAGAATTTTTCCCACATCCTTAAATGCCTGCCAATAGCATCAAGCACATCTTCATAAAGTGGCCACTTTGGAGGCACCTCGCCTTTCAAGGTACAAGTTAATTTTGATATTCCTGTATTTGAAGGACAGATAGATGCAGAAGCCCTAGAAAAATGGTTAACTCTGCTAGAAGGATATTTCTCTATTCACAATTTTTCCGACAAAGAAAAGATCACCTTCGCACTCCTTAAAGCTCTCCCTCATGTCAAACATTGGTGGGAAACTTACTGGGAGCAAAGTTCCACAGAGGAGTCTGGAATATATGGGGCCGATCCACTTGGGATTTTTTTTATGGATGCGGTAAAGGAACAGTATTACCCTATTGGCAACTATGAAGACCAGTACATGAGATGGACCACACTGCGGCAAGAGAGGGGCCAAGCAGTTCCAGAGTTCACCAATACCTTCCATACCTTGCGCACCAAGTTGGGTATCAAAGACTCCGAGCGACATTTGGTTCTGAAATACCATGGGGCTCTACACAGATACATCTAGACTGAAATGGATTTTTTGGACATCTCATCACTCGGTGCTGCTTATCGATATGTTGTTAAAATTGAGCATAAATTTAAGCACCAGAACAAACAAGAATTCAGGTTTGCAAATCCGCAACAACCAAAGTATGACACAGACGACCCTAACAAACAGTCTCCCAAAAACCAGTCCAAGACACAGGAAAAGAAGGGTCACGGGAAGACAAAGAAGGACACCGAAAAATGGTGTGATTTCCACAAAATTCCCTAGCACGACACCGATGAATGTCTCTCAAAAAAGTCATTGGTGGCCGAGATCAAAGACAAGGAGACAAACCCTGATTCAAAATCTGATTTTGAAAATACTGGTAAAGGACAAATCATTGACGCAGACCCCACTGCTATTATCGCGACCACAACAATTCAACCAGAAGAACCAATAGATCCTGAAGAGGGGGAGCACCTTTTTCATTCACAGATGTGGGTGAAGGGGACCCCGCTGCATTTTATTGTTGATAGCGGAAGCCAGAAAAACCTCATCTCAGCACAGGTCGTCAAACAGTTGGGATTGTCGACAACACCACACCTGCAGCCATACAACATCGGGTGGCTTCGGCAAGGACGAGATCTCTGTGTCAGCCAACAATGTTGATTGTCATATGGCATCCAACCCTTCAAGGATGAGGTATTATGTGATGTTGCCCCACTGGATGTCTGTGATGTTCACTTGGGCCAACCATATATGTGGAAACGCCATGCTGTTTATGAGTCTCGACCCCGTAGTGTCATTGTTACTTTGGGGGGTCATCTCTACAGAATACCGGAGGTAGTTCCAACTATTGTTCCACCTAAAAAGTGTCGCAAGGTAGTATCTCATATTGCAAAATTTAGCTTCTTCACAATTTGTTCAAAAGGGGAACAGAAGGACACTGCAACCACTATAGCCTCGCCCCTGGCACCTTCTATCCAACAGAAGCAGGTCGACAAGGTTGCAACAAAGTGAAAAGATTCCTTCTGCACACCTTCCTCTCATGTATCTTGACTTGTTGAACAGTCTCAACCTCAACAGGTTCATGACAGATTTCCACAAATTGAGCAACACGACGTCTTCAACAAGACAAGCAACTCACCAAGATGCAGATTCAACAAACGCTTTTCCCCCTCCTCTGGGAAATAAATGCAATGGAGACCATTGCTTCCTAAGGAGGGAAGATTGATCCAGGTGGATATCAGTGGCCACCCACCTTTTCCAAATGGCTCAAAATAGTTTTCTGGCAATTTTGGCAATTTACTATTTTTAGCAGGTTTTAACTTCCGGGGCCATTTTGAGGGCCTAAATGAAGGTTTTTCGATATCGAGGTTCTCAATTATAGCCAAAGGCATAATTGAGCCATCAAAATGAATCTCCTCGACAATACCTTTCCAACGAGATATCATACGCCTAAAACAGAGATCGCATGCAAAAGTTACGACCCTGGGAAGTTGATGTACTAACTTACCCAAACGGGGCCCACATGAGTTTTGGCGCTTCATCTCCTAGGGTTAGGTTTTTGGATGTCTAGGACTTTTTACATTCCTGTTTATTGTAAAAATGCCTTTGGAGCTTCATTGTAATCATCTTCTTGCGAATGCGAGTAGCTGTCACATCTCTTCTTAGAGATAAGCTGTCACCATTCTAGCGAGTCTTTCACTCTGTATTTTTACAGTCTCTGTACATTTCTTTCATTAATAGAAATCGTGTATTACTGTATATCTGTGTTTATGGTTGCATCTCTGATACAGTTTTGTTATATTATTGAATATCTGTGATATCTCTGTGCATTTCTTTATTATATCTCCGATCTCATTTCATGCCGAAAATAATCCGGATCAAGTATGGTACTATCTGGTCCCTTTCTTGACATAGGGTGGTCCATCTGGTGTACTGATCCCCGTAGGTTCCAACAGGTTATTAATTTTCTTTAATGGTGTCCCATAAGGAATCCCATGTAGGGACCACCACAAAAATTTTATATTCCTGCATGACCCTTTGCTCAGAGTAAGTATACCACCAGTCTTTAACATGGGGAACGACCTTGAGGAGTGAAAAAGTTATCTTTTCCCTATTAGAAAAATTGTGGACCGAAGAATATCCTTCAAGCAGATTCAACCATTTACCTACAACATCTGCATCTATCAGTCCTTCAAATAACAAAATATCAAAGTTTACCTGTACCTTGAAGGGGGTTGCATGGCCGCTTGATGAAGATGCTTCTCCTATGGGTAACCGTCAAAGGATTTGCATGAAGTTATCCATCATTTCGTTCCTTTGTCACACGAGGGCTTCCTCGAGCAACACTTTAATAGGATATCCTACTCCATCATATTTATTTTTGTCTCCCATGGATTGTTTTCGGGCTTAGCACGACCGATATGATAATGGCTTGATTGGTTCTAGTCCCAACTTTTTGTACCTAGACCTTGTTGGGTACATGCACAAAGAAAAATAAATGAAGAGCAAACTGCTCTGATACCATTGATCCAGATTTAGGAGAAGGAAGAACTAATTACAGACTTAATACAATAAACTCATATATAGGAATAATAACACAAATATCCAGTGAACAATATCTTCTATTAAATAATGAAATAGGCTGAAACTGTAAAACTGCAGAACTGATACTTTCTCGAATGGTGGTAGCTATATATGAGAAGAGATGTGGCTACTACGCGCATCTTCATGAGAAAAATGGATTGCAATGAGGCTCAAAAGGCCCTTTTCATATTAATCATGAATGCCAAAACCTTAGATATCCAAAAACCTAACCCTAGAAGGTGAAACACCAAAATTCATGTGGGCTCTATGGGTAAGTTGCTGTAATTTGGTACCTCAAATTCCTAGGGTCATAACTTTTGTATATGACCTCCATTTTAGGTGCGTGATATCCCGTTGGAAAGATATTTCATAGAACTACACATTCTTCCATCAGAATCTGACTCAGTCTAAAGTATGATTGTGGTGAGCCAAAAAAAACAATGTTTAGGGCCCAAAAACAACCATGGAAGTAAAACAAGATGTGCTGTCATTAAAACATACAAAATAATCCAGTTGGATTAGGCGAGAGGCCACCTGTATCCACCTGGAGTGTGTGTGGGGCTTCAAAAAACACCAGAATTTTAGAACTCACAATTATAAAGAAGTACAAAAGAACGTGCTAAACAAAAATGAACACGAGGCACCAGTTGGAATAGGTGGGTGGCCACCAATATTCACCTGGATCAGTCCCCATGTAGAATGCCATATTTACATCTATTTTTCTATTTCATGATCAAATGCAATAGCAAGAGAGAATAGAAATCTAATGGAAATCAATTTTGTAACATGAGAGAATATCTCACCAAAATCAATTCCCTTCACCAAAGAATATCCTTTTGGTTCAAGGTGAATATTATAATTCTCCACTCTACCTTTTGCATTGAACCTATTCTTCAATACCCATCTTCCACCAATAGGTTTTCTTCCATCGGGTAACCTGACCAAGTTCCATGCCTCTTTTTTGTCCAAGGCTTCGTTTCTTCAACCATTGTCTTCTTTAAAGTATACAACCTTCCTTGATATCAACTACCTCTATAATAGTTATATGATCATCATCAACAAAATATAAAATAAATAAAGAATGAAAATTAGGTGGACTATACCTTTTTGTTTGCCTTCTTACTTGAACAAATTCCTCAAGACTGTGGTATGTAGCTCTTCCTTTGCATTTAATTCATCTAACTCTTCTTCATACATTGAGTCATATACTCCACTCTCTAGCTCAAACTGTATTTTATTTGGTTCTCTGTCTATTTGTTTATCTTCATGTTTAGCAATATTTTTATCCTCTCTAAATATCACATCACAACTATAAATAGTCTTCCTTGTTACTAGATTTCAAAGTTTGTAGCCTTAATTTAATCCATCCTTATAACGAACAAAGATAAAATTAAAAATAAAATAGTAAATAAACAAATAAAAAAAATCTAATTTATTATCAAGCTTGCTCCTTTTCTCCTTGGGAACATGCACTTAAGCATCAAAACCAAAAACTATGAGATGTTCAAGAGAGGTATTCTTACTAGTTCATGCCTCATTAGGAGTATTATCAACCAATGTTGATGTAGGTGATCAATTGATCAGATAACATGCAGTACTTACTGCCTCTACCCATAATTTTTATTCTATGCCTGCACCACTAAGAATATTTCTATCCTTTTCCATCAACGTCTCATTCATCCTTTCTGCAAGTCCTTTTTTGAGGTGTGTATGGATTTGCATTTTGTTTTGTTATTCCACACTATTTTCTATGGGGAAAATTCCCCCTAAACTAGGTCTAAGGAATAGGAAGAGAAATAACCCCCTAAAAGACTAACTTGTCTCTAATCTACCCAAAAACAATCTATACTAAGTGATAAGAGAGAGGAAAGAGAAGGTTAAGAAGAGAACCTTGAATACTTTTGGTTGATGTAGACCTCTTCCAATTGTTGTTTCCTCTTAGATCACAGATATCCTCCCAAAGCTGACCTGCAACAGACCAAGAACAAAACACAACAACATATACAATATTTATTAATCACTTAAAAGCCTAAATATAAATGTAAATGATCAAATAGAAATAAAATGTACACATAAAGTTTTGGGACAAAGATAATCTCTTTTATTCATAAACAAGATGAAAGGTTACAACCTTTGCTTGATGACACCGCTCCACGAACCAAGTCCGGGCTCCTCTGTGGTGACTCCAAGTGCACCAATCCCACATAGAATTATCACAATCAACATGCCAACACAAGAAGAAGGAAGGGTTGCATAGGGAGAATGGATGGAAGGGAAAGATGGGGATAAAACTCAGAGTAAGATGCAAAACTTGGGTAGTGAGAGGGAAAGGATTTTGGTAGAGTTTTCTTGTCTCCTTGTTCATATGTTCAAATGATCCCCTTAGACCCCTTTTTATATGAGAAAAAAATGATTATTTAGTTTGGAGAAGGGATACATGGGGTAAAATGGTTAGGAAACCCTTCATAGCCCGTAAACTTCGTCGAAATACGTGAAATTTATATTTTTTTCATTTTTTGGGAGTAAACAGAGGCTGAATAGCATGCAACATGTGTATGTATGCGAGTAGATTAGCATGCAACACTTGTATGTATGTGGGATTATAGTGCAACAAAGCACGTACATTATCCAATTTTTTTTTGTTTTTGGAGGAAACCTCAACAATATGATTGGAAAAGGATCCAAATAGATGGGCCGATGTCTTGGATGCATAGATGTGGAATTTTTGGACTATAATAGATGTCCCCTAATGTGTGAGGTCATAAGAGAAACTGATGACCAAAATACATTACAACATCTTTAACAGTGGGAAGGAACAAAGTCAAGTGAGCCCAAGATGAGTATTGACGAGCGTGTAATATGCAAAATAATGATAATCTCTCCGAGGCAAGCATACTAATGCTCTGGATAAAATAAGCATGGCTTCCAATCAAGTACACTGTAGATCTATTTCATATAAAATAATCATGAATACAAGACAAATAAGAATGTCTATGTAGATTATAGCCGCAAATAATACACAACGAAGCTACATCTCAAAATCATCTGAAGAGATACAAATACAATGTGATATGCATCTTCATGAAGCATCAATGCCTATAGATGGAGGTGATAGCTTCATAACTTGAGAAATATATTCAAGGTATTCAAAACTAAGGTAGCAGTATAATAGGAGTGTAGGACTCACTACCCTGAGGTCTTCGACAAACTGTCATGGAAATACTGGAAGAAATTGAAAAATAGCTACTGAACTTTGTTGATTCTGAATATGAACTTGACTAGAATATTAGGATAGCTAACTCATGAAGGTAAAGAGACTAACTGAAGAATAGCCGACCCAGGTTGGAGAAATTTCATTAGACAAAACCATGAAAAATGACGAGACTCAGGCATCATACTATTGACATAAGTCCGTGACACAGAAGGCACTGCAAACTCTCCATATGTTTGTAAGAGTAACCAAATAGAGGAGGACACAACTCTATGTAATGAGAATAAATTCCTAAGGTCATACTAGATCCCATTGCTTGCAAAAAATACGAAAGGATGTGCTTTGTCTAAGGGAGACTATCTTTCTGCTGATAAAAGAGAATGTATATCCTGTCCCTTCATTTTGGAATATTTGATTTTTTTGTCTTTTTCAAATATGTAATGAGCTTGAAAAAGAATAAAAGAATGCTATATTACAAAGGAGGAATGAGTGTCACAGGAAATAAAACCAGTTCCAAGCGCATGGAACATACTGATGCTTAGTGCTAGGAGACATGTGCATGATAAGGACACTCAGGAAAATTCCTCCATTGATCAAGGTGTCAGATCATAAGGGAAAAAAGTGCATAAGGATTGAAGCTAAGGAATGCTCTAAAGTTTCAGTAATAGCAACACGAAGCCGACATTAGGCTAGAGACGGAAGGATGAGACATGCGATGCCATTACAACATGACACAACAAGAATCCTTCCATGTAAAGTTTTATGAGCCTAGAAAAGGTAAGCTCGGTGGTTTTTCACTTTTAGAGAGTCTAAAAAACACTAAAAAAAGACTCCAGAGTGATTTATTTCGTAAGGTTAGTCTCTAGGGCCCGAAAAAGAATAAAATCATACAAAGGAGAAATTTTCTGGTCACTAGGGCTAGAGTATTCCTTTTTCGTAGTTATTCCAGTCGGTCCGGAAAAGGGTTAAAATTATACCAAAAGGATGTCTCTTCAAAACCATTTTAACGATTGTGACAGAGACAAGATCACTCAACTATATTTTCAATTTTAAGGAGTCTGAAAAGAGATTAAATATGTACTCAACGCCTTTTTTGTAATTTAGTCCCCTGAGCCCAAAAAAGTATAAAACATATGTAACACACCTGATCCCTAAATACCTTTCCTGGGGATGGGGCATCAAATTTTTGTTCATTCAAATCATCTCAAATCATCTCTCCGAGGTCTTCATCCTCTTCTACTCATCCATAGATTTCTAATGACTGTTACCGGCTAAAAATTCGATCCCTGCTTTGCAAGATACATCCTTTCGAAGTTATCTGTGCATTACTAGTTGGAGTCTTCAACGTTCGTCACTGAACACCCCTTTTATTACTGCACAGATACTCCCCAAAGTCCTGGAATCTCTCCATGTGGCCTTAGCCCTTCGACGATCGACGTTTTATGTTTTTGGCATTCGATGATCGATGATCGACATTGAATGTTTCAGTGTTTGACATTGATCGTTTCAGCGTTCGACAATCGGTGATCGACGTTGATCATCCCTCTACTATACTACACCCCAATTATTCCGAACTCTTGAAGTTTCATACTCTCGGAGTCTCGATTGCGTCACGAACCACGTTGGCCAGGAGGGCATGAACCAGATGCTGACACATGGTAAGGGATAGGGGTGACATGTGTCCTCATTAGGGGGTGACACATGTCATTCTATAATATAAATAAGGGGTCTGTGAATCATCCATATCCCGGTGACACATGGCACCTTAGTTGCGGGTCCACATCACCCTAGATGATGTCGGTAAGCCACGTTAGCCCCCGACATACAACCTTCTAACTTATTTCAAATCTCACGGTTAAGATCTGTCCACATAGACCCATAGATCCACGACTCTTGTTACTTCATGAATCTAGGATTCAGAGCTTACCAACTCCTCACATCACAAATTCCCAGAAGATTCAAGTCTCTAGACTCTCTAATCTAGCACCATGTGTCCACATCCTATCAATGGTTGAGATTCACTTCGACATTCATGACTTCATAGTTTTTCACACTCTAAAGACTCTTGGCCAAATTCTTCCGTAGTACCAAGTCTCTAGACTATAGGATCTCTTTCCACATGGCCTCTCATCCAACGACTCTAGTCCAATGGGTGACTTTTGACAGGGTACATGTGGGAGCCACGTGTCGCTCCACGAAGCATTCCCGGTTTGTTGGGAAATTAAGAGGGGTTCTCAACAACGTCCTTAGATTGATGGCTGAGAGGGATCCCAAAGGATCCGAGGATCGATGGTCTATGCCACTTTGTAAATTTGACATTCTACGTTGAATGTCGACATTCAACATTCGGAGTTCTACGTCCCTATATCTTCACATTGATATCACCGAATACCCAAACTCCTAGATAGTCGTTGATCTGGGGACACACGTCCCTCTATTCTCAACGGTCTGGATTAACTTCACAATGCTGACATTTGGGAGTTTTGGTGCTAGACCACTCCTATTCTCCTGAAGTGGAACTTTGCCGAAGTACTTAACACTACCCTTGCTAAGGCCGATCTAACAAATGATAGAGATCTCCACTAGATCCCTAGATCTACGACCCTCATCAATTCGCGATTCTAGCCTTTGACTGTTTTCGAGGGTTGTGGAATCATAAGTCCCTAAGTCCCAAATCCAAAGTATAATCACTCCTTTTGGGCTTACTGAGCGGTTTCCAACCCTGGGTCATATGGGATCATATTTGGATTCAGGGCTACACTCAGCTCTTTGTCAAGTTTTGATTAAGGCCATGGGTACGAGCCCTTGGTCACATGGGTGGAGGGTCTGAAGGAAGCCTTACAGATGGGTACCCTACCCCATCTCCTCATTAACTCTTGAGGATGACCTTCCGACTACCAACCTGACTGGTAATTCATTTATGGGTCAGAGGATTGCTGAGCAATTGCACCCAGTAGGTACTGGTTTGGTGAGGGTCATCTCAACCATTCTTGGTTTCCCTCACCATCTATCTCATAGCATCCATGGTATATCTTGGAAAACTCCCTCCTTTTAGCAGTTGGAAAACACATATCCAATTTCTATTAATAACAAAAAATTCATACATTGACCCTTTTATACAAAGGTTCATCAAATCAAACATTCACACATATTTAGTCTACCATAGTCTCTTGGCCAGTTATAGTTATATTTACAAATTGGGGGAAACATGGGTATCACAATCCCCTACACCTTAAAGGGACATCATCCTCGATGTTCTATCTGTCGATGTGCTCTGTATGTACATAAGTAAACAAAAATGGATATGCATGTTTCATTGCATCCTCTATTTCCCATGTAGCCTAATCTGGGCCAAAGTGTTTCCACTGCACCTTGACCTATGCAATGGTTCTGTTCCTGAGTGGGGTTTCCTTTTTGTCTATTATTCATTGAGGTTATGGAAGGAATTCTCCCTCGGGTTCCACTTGAATCACAAACCAATCAATAATATGATTAGCATCATGTACGTACTTCTTTAATAAAGAAACATGGAAAAAATTATGTGCCTTCATTGTGGGAGGAAGTTCTAGCCGATAGGCTACTGGTCCCACTCTATCCAAAACTTCAAAGGGTCCACAATACTGAGGTGCCAACTTGGCACAAGCTCCCATACTCAAATATCTTTTCCCAGGTTTAACTCATAGATACACATGATCCTCTACTTTGAACTCTGTAGGAGACCTTTTCATGTCTGCATAGAACTTTTGTCTATCTTGGGATATCTTCATATTTTGTCTAATATGGATTAATTGTTGTTCAATTTCCTTTAGCATATCTGGCCTGATTGTAACTCTATCTACTGGGTTGTTCTAGCTGATTCAAATGTTGCATTGTCTTCCAGAGAGGGCTTCAAAAGGGATCATTTTTAATGACTCTTGATAGCCATTGTTGTAGGCAAATTCTACCAGTGGTAGGTAGTCCTCCCACCTCTTGGGTTGATGCATTACATGCATCCTAAGCATTTATTCTAACACTTGGTTTACCCTCTCTTTATTCCCATTAGTTTGAGGGTGATAGACTGTACTAAAGAGCAATTTTTTTTGAAAACCAAAAAACAGAGATTTCCAAAAGTTTGAAGTAAATTTTGTATCTCTGTCGGATATAGTTTCCTTAGGCATGCCATGCAGTATAAATATGTCTTTCATGAAAATGCTAGAAATATCTATTTCCTTACAAGTTCACTTGATGGGTATGAAGTGAGAATCCTTGCTCAGTTTTTCCACAACTACCATGATGATGTTGTTTTGTTTGGTTGATCTTGGTAATCCTGTGATGAAATCCATGGAGATGGTTTCCCATTTCCATTCGGGAATTGGTAGGGACTACAACAAGCTTGTTGGGTGTTGGTGCTCTGCCTTCACTTGCTGACATTCTAGACACTTAGATAAGTAATAAGCTATGTCCTTTTTTAGTCCGGGCCAATAAAATAGTTTCCTAGTGGTCGTGATCATTTTATGATAACCATGATGACCAATATATGGTGTTTTATGTAGTTCATCCATTATGAACCTCTTCAAGTCGTCACAATTTAGAATATATAATCTTCCCTTGTAAGTCAACATACCATCATTAAGCATATGATAACCTTCGTACTTCAGTCCCATGGGATCTTTCTTTAGGTATGATGTCATAGTCTTGAAAAGTGCATCTGTTTGTTGTGTACTTTTGACTCTCTCTTTGATTTCTGATTCACTAGCGCTTACAACTGCCAAGTGAACCACTTTCATTCTTGTACTAAGGGAATCAACCACCCTATTCTCCTTTCCTTTGATATGTTTGATTTCAAAATCAAACTCACTAAGGAGAGCCATCCACCTTGCTTGTCTCACATTGAGTTTTTGTTGGTCAAACAAATACCTCAACCCACTATGGTATATCATAAGTACAATTCTTCTACCTAATAGGTAATGCCTCCACATTTTTAAAGCATGCACTATGGTAACCAATTCCATATCATGTCTCACATAATTGACTTCATGCTCATTCAATTTTCTGGATTCATAGAAAATCACATGTCCTTCTTGCATAAGGACTCCTCCGAGCCCTTCCTTGCAGGCATATGTACACACAAGGAAGTCCTTTTTTGGGTCGACAATCTTCAATACAGGTGCATTGGTTAGAAAGTATTTCACCTCTTGAAATATTTCTTCACATTTTGATGTACAAATGAATTTAACCCCCTTTTTTTGAAGGGAGGTGATTGGACAACCAATCTTGGAGAATTCCTTAATGAACCTTCTATAATATCTTGCCAGGCCCATAAATTATCTGATATCAGATACATCCTTTGGGGTATGCCAATCCATGATGGATTTTTAATCTTGTCAGGATCAACTGCCACTCCTTCCTTAGAGATAACATGGCCTAGGTAATGGAATTGTTTCTAGAAAAGGTCACACTTACTAAGCTTAACATAGAGCTGATGTTCTCTTATTACTTGGAGTACTAGCTTGAAATGTTCTTCATGTTCTTCCCTATTCTGTGAATAGATTAGGATATCATCAATGAAAACCAACACAAGACTATCCAAGAAATTTCTGAATACGTTATTCACTAAGCACATAAAAGTGGACGTTGCATTGGTAAGCCCAAATGGCACCACCATAAATTCATAGTGACCATATCTTGTCCTAAAGGTTGTCGTGTGGATGTCTTCATATTTAATTTGGACCTGATGGTATCCATACCTCAAGTCAATATTGGAGAATATTGTAGCACCCCTTATTTAGACAAACAAGTCATCGATCCTTGGTAAGGAATACTTATTATTGATGGTAATCTTATTGAGTTGTCTATAATCTATGCATAATTTGAGTGTGCCATATTTCTTTTTCACAAACAAGGATGGTGCTCCCCATGGGGACACACTAGGCTGAATGTAGCCTTTGTCCCACATCTCCTTGAGCTATAGTTTGATCTCAACTAGCTCTACTGTACTCATTCTATAGGGTGTTCTAGACATTGGCACCACTCCTGGTACAAGTTCTATTGAAAATTCAATATCCCTTCTTTGAAGTAGATCTGACACCTCTTCTGGGAATACATATTTATATTCTCTTAATATGGGATGGTCCTCTAGGATGGGTTTGTCATTCTCAACATATTTTAGTACCTGTATTTCATATAAGGGACATCCCTTTATGCAATACTTCTTCACTTGGAGGGATGATATTTGTCTCACTAAGACATGCTTTTGAATCCCTTGTAGGGTTACCCTTCTTCCTTCTTCATTTTCACACTCCAAAGTTTTACTGTAACAGTCCAACTTGGTTTTGTGGGTAGCCAACTAGTCCATGTCAATCAATAGGTCATGGGATCCTAGAGGAAGTATGTTTAGGTTTGCTTGGGTGGGCAACCCACTTATAATGAATTGGCATGTTGGTATGACCTCTGTTACTTTTCTTTTGGTTCTAGTGGCTAGTTGTACTAGCCATGATTGAACATGTTTAACTTGTTGCAATTTACATTTCTCAACAATTTCAGGGGAAAAATAACTCAAATTAGAACCAAGGTCAATTAAAATGCAAATAAGATGGTTGGAAATCGTACCTTCCATTTCCACTACTGAAGCTTGGTGGTCATCTTGTCTATTATCCAAGGCTACATAAATTTGTGGCATGCTCCTAGCCACATCATTGACTATGGTATCCTCTTGGACATTGTAGACCCTCTTATTTCTATGTTGCCTATGTAGACAGTTCCTCAACAAATGTTCCTCTCCACAACCCCAACATTTCAAGGGTTCTCTATTCGTGTTATCAATCATAATTGGAATTTCTCTGAATGGTTTATTTCCACTCTGGGATGGAAAATTTTGTTGATACACACTTCTAGTAGGAAGGCTTGTTGGCATGTTTATAGGTAGAGTGTGCTTGTCATTTATGGCAAGAACAACAACGACGATGGTATGTTTACAGGCAAGAAAAGCAGCAATGAGGAAAGAAGCAATGATGCAAAACAATGAAAGCATAAGTTTGGGAGAAGAAGTGAACAATATGCAATCAAAGCTCAGGAGGAATAGCGTTGAGTTGCACATAGAGAACAAGTGTGCGTCGGGGCCGAGGTTAATTCCATTACCAAATCTAAGGAGATATAGCGTTCTCAGAAACGCAGACGAGACCCAAATTCATCAGAACTCACATAACGTTTGATACTTAGAAATTCGTCCAAGTCTGGAGGATGCACAAGCTCAGGAGGAGGAGTGACAGTTGTCATTGGATCACTAATCTCAAATACTCGATGTTGTTAGATCAGAGACAAGTGACCAGAGGAAGCATAGAGGAGAAGTACATATCTGATCTGTTGGATCTGAGCGCCAAGGACCAACAACTGTCAGATCCAATATAACTGCGAAGATGATAATGGCCGAGAGACATCCTCCCACGTCATGAAATATGAAGTTTCAATAATATCTGGACCGTTAGATCATCAAGGATCGTGGGCCATTGATCTAGGGTATTTCGGATATCAGGAGTTGGAAGAGTTAGGGTTGGATCATGTTCAAACAACCGACACACGAGGTTGCTATTTGATCACAATATTCAATCAAAGGGAGAGTATGGACCGTTGATATGGCACAACGAAGAACGAATTTGAGTTATCAAAGAAGAGATCTCGACCGTTGGATCGAGGACTAATCTGAGTCGTCAGATCAGTTTGAGTGGAAGGACATGATAAGCGAGGAAAATGTTTGAGAATTCGATTATGCGAATTCCCGTCAGCCGTCAGATCGCTCTCAAGTGGAAGGACATGATAAGCTAGCAGAGCTACAACACTGATAGATAAAGCCGTCAATCTAATATCCTGATCGAAAAAAAACATTTAGTTTGGGTTTAAATATACGAGGAGGTTACGCTTCGGAAAGTTTGATATTTGAAATACCTGAAACCCAGAAATCCAAAATGAATAAGGACCATCATATTTGGAGGACATATGAGGACCATTGGATTAGTGTTGTTGGTCAGCAAACCATGTCAAAAGACCACATCAGCAGACCACATCAGAATACCACATCAGTAGATCACGTCAGAAGACTACACCAACAAGGACACATGGCACAATCAGACGATGACAAGTGTCAAGTTGATTCGACATTTCAGGTACGTGAAAATCACAAATGCGAGTGAAACGTGGCAACTACTAGGGTTAGGACACATCATCAAGTGACATCACTCTGAGAGTTTTACTTTGGGATCTTTTCCACCATCGCTTGCACAAAATATCTGGAGTCCTGAATGCCGAAGTCCCGAAGTGGACACGAGACGTCCGATTTGAAAGAAAACTTTGGGAGCACTCTCATCCGTTGATCTACTCCAGTGGAAGGATAACGTAAGTTGAAATCTCTGAAGTCCGGAGACACGAAAGGATCATGACCATTGATCCAAAAGGGGAACACATTGTTGGATCATGGACTCTTGGTGAAATTCTTTGGGAGAAAGCGAAGTTTGAGAATCAAAACTCCCAAATCCTGAAAGGCGAAATCGATCTCTTTGGTTGGTTTGGAGGGCCACATAACACCTCATCGTTGAAGTCTAAGGATCATGCATGGACAAAGTAAAGAAGGCAGAGCTGTCGATTGAAGAGGACAAATGTTAGCAGATCTTCCATTATGGAAGATATCCATTCAACAACAACATGGTTTGAGATCTGAAACTCCTAGAGCCTAAATCACGAAGTAAATCTTAGCCGTTGATGTAGGAAGGTGAGATCTGGTCTACAAAATTGAGAGGATAGGTATGAAGCATCCGTTCAAGAGCACCATCAATATCATGAGATCGATGGTCGTGCTCCATTACAGGACCAGAACATGCTTGGGTCTTAATTTTTCGTGAGCGGGCCGCAATTGAAACCGCAATTTAGAAGAAAGGACGCGTGTAGGCTCATAGTGTATCGCGGGGTGAAAATTGGGTTTCCCTCAAACCTCCTATGGATGTGCCCACAATCGCATGGTCACATGAAGCTTATAGCCCAATGTCACATTGTGAAATGGAGCTAGCGCTCACTAGACAGAAATCAGGAAGCGCCTTTTGAATAGGCGTTTGGTCACCGTCGATGGTCACATGAAAGGAAGGGGCTTAGTAAGAAAAGATAGCGCCTGCTGTGAAGTTTTTCTCAAGAAGGGAAAAGGTGCCAAAGGAACAAGCACAATTTTTTTATCTATGTAACTTCCAGAAAGGAATGATTGTAACTGCCAGAAACGAAGTGATTGCATCTGCCAGAGAGTTTGAGAAGTTGTAGGGTGACTGCCAGAGGAGCCGAAGAGTCTCTAGGTAACTTCCAGTGAAGTGAAGATTCATCATTTAGACAATTGACAGATGGAAATGCATCGAAGACTTGAACTTCCAAAGAAGCCTAAGAATCTCAAGATAACGACCACTGATGAAGAATAGACTCAGGATGATCACTAGAGAGGAGGAAGAGTTGAGTGTATGCCCTGGTAGAGGATTTGGCATGATAAATATGTGAAGAAAAGAGAATAGATGGTTGCTGTTGTGGAGAGTTATTGATGCGGGTAGAGGCATGCTGTGTGCAAGAGATGAAACACATAGAATATGCGTAGCACATTGAATGGAAATAATACACAGAGCATAAACCGCAGAAGAAAGAGATAGAGCAGAAATGCTTACCTGAGAGAGGAAGAAAAAGGTGAGGTGCGCATTCAGAGATAGAGCAGAAGAACATAAATCTCAAGGAGATGAGAGTAGGAAGACATTGATGCAGGAAGAGCAGGGCAGTGCAACAAAACAATAATGAGACTGGTAAGCCTTTTGACAAACATTGTATTATTGTAATAAGGTTCAGGAAAAATTATTTTGTATTCAAGGTGGTAGGGAGGTGCTAGGGAGGACTGTTGTCCTCAGTGGTTCAAGTAGGTGCTTGAACACAGGGAGTTGTAGCTTCCATCTGGTTGCATTCAGGAAAATAAGGGTGGTAGGGTGGTTCAAGGGAGAACTATTGTTCTCTGTTATATAGGTTGGTGCCTGTGTAACTGGAAGTTGGTGCTTCCATTCAATTGGTGCTGGAATACTCAGGGAGTTGGTGCTTCCTTCTAGTGGGTGCTAGAGAAACCAGGGAGTTGGTTCTTCCTTCTAGTGGGTGCTAGAGAGACCAGAGAGTTGGTGCTCTCAACAAGTTGTAGCTTATAAAACACAGGTTGTAGCCTCAAGAGGAGTTGGAGCTCCCAAGAATGATAATGTACATAAAATAAAGATTACTTATCATATCAAGAAGAAGAGGTTTTTCCCTTTATGGGTTTTCTCGGGAAATATTTGTCTCTGTATATTTCATGTGTGTGATTGATGTTGAATATTCTTTACCTCCCTGCATTATTGTGATTATCATTGAGTGTTCTGTAAAGATTTTAAAATGGGCATAATTGTTTAAGCACAGTAACAACTGATTCACCCCCACTTATCAGTTGTCCAACAATTGGTATCAGAGAAAGTTCCCTTTATTTAAGGGTAGATCCTAGAGCTTAAACATGACTAGCCATGGAGGAACTTCAACCAATAAGCCCCCCTCTGTTCAATGGAACAAACTTTGGCTTCTGGAAAGTTAGGATGAGAACCTACATAATGGCTTTAGGTGCAGATGTCTGGGATGTGGTAGAGATTGGTTATTTTAAGCCGGTTGTACTAGCTTCTAAGGATGACAAGCCATAATTTAACTTCAACACTAAGGCTATGAATGCTATTATGAGTGGGCTTGCAGAATCAGAATTTGTAAAAGTTATTCACTTATAATCTGCCAAAGAAATGCGGGACAAACTCATTAGCAGTTATGAAGGCAATGAAAAGGTAAAGGATGCCAAGCTTCAAACCTACATAGTACAATTTGAAGAACTAGAGATGAAATAAGATGAAGCTATTGGGAAATACTTTCTGAGAGTTGAAGAACTAGTAAATACAATGAATGCTCTTGGTGAAAAAATTGAGGAAGCCTCTTTAGTTCAGAAAATTTTGAGATCTCTGCTAGATAGGTTCAACCCAAAGGTCTCTTCTATAAAAGAACTTAATGATATAAAATCTTTGGCTTTTGATCAACTTCTAGGAACATTGATTGCATATGAAATGAGGATAGGTAAAGATAAATCCACCACTAGAGAAGCTTCTTTTAAAGCAGATAAGAATGAGGAATCTAAGCCTGATGAAGTTGAAGCAAAATTTGTGAGAAGAATAAAGAAAGGATCAGGAAAGTATCAAAACAAGTTTCCCTTCAAATTTTTTAACTGTGGAAATATAGGTCACTTTGCATCTAAGTGTCCACACAAAAAGAAGGACTAGAACTCTGAAGTTGAAGAGAAGTACAAATCCAAAAGATTTGATAAAAATAAAAGTTTATGTGTAAACAATGATGACTCTTCAGAAGACACAGATAGTGACTCTTCCTATGAAGATAAGTTAAATGAATTCATTCTTATGGCCAAAGAGGATTATGATAATAAAATCACATGACGTGATGTTAATGATGAAGAAGCTGTGGTTGACTTGGAAGGAGAGCCGATCAATGCTTTGGAAGAGATTGACAAACTCAGAATTAGGAAGAGAAAACAAAAACAATTGTTGATGCAGTTTGAAAGGAATGGTAAAGAACCAATTGAAGACTTTGTTTTACTAAAAGTGGAATTAGTAGAGGCAAAGAAAACCAAAGACATTCTGAAGCAAAAATTATCAGAAAAGAAGGCAAGATGTGAAGCTCTCGAAGAAGAAGTAGTGAAACTAGGAAAGAGTTAGATAAGTTTCAAGACTTGTATCACCTGAATCTGTCAAGCATCAAAGCCTCAGAAGGATTAGCCACCATTCTGAACAACAAAGGAATCCAAAGTTGAAAACTAGTTTGGGTTATGAAGAGGGATCAAGTAGTGGTCAGCTAAGCAACAAAGCATCCATCAAGTTTGTCAAATATACAACCAATGACAACAACAAACCTGCAAAAACAAAGGAAGATAATCAACCGCCAAGGAGGAGTAAAGGAAAAGGTGCTAGAATTGAATTTGTATATCAAAGGAATAATACACCCTCTGCTCAAGGAAATTACCAGCATGGAAGAAATTGACCTGCTCAAAGAAGACAACCATTTTCCAAGTACAAAGATTTTTTCTATGGATATTGTTTCTACTGTTCTAACTTTGGCCATAAAGTTGTAAATTGTTCCTTAAGATTTAGACATGAGCAATCAATACACCCAACGAATAAATATCTGCCACAACAAAGAATGAGACAACGAAGTAACAAACAACCACAGATTGTAAATTGTCAAATTAAGTTTAGAGACATGCAACTGAGGAGGTCAGGAAATAATAAACAATCAATGAGTAGAGAACGTTTCAACAATCACTTTGACCTATTGAACAATGAGGTTGAATGCTATAACTGTCATAACTTCGGCCACAAATCTGCAAACTCCATCTGAATAATTACAAAGTAGATCCAAGGATAAAGCTCTTTGCTAGAAATGCCAACACATGGAAAAAGAAAGATAATGAAAAATGTGGTCTAGTACTTTCAACTACAAAACAAAAGGACTCCTGGAATATAGACAGTGGGTGTTCCAAGGACATGAATAGAGACAAGTATAAGCTTTTGTCTATGAGTAAAAGAAAAATAGGAAATGTGACCTTTGAAGAAGATTGTAAGGTAAAAAATGTAAACTCAGGACAAGTGGTGGCTAAAGGCATAAGGACAGGTAATGATGTATTGAATCCTTCCATGCAAGAAAAGAAGAAGTAGAAGAAGAATCATGTCATAAGATGGAAGAAGAAGTTGCGAATCTTAGAAAGAAGGTTGAGAAGTCAAACACCCAAATCAAGTTCTTGAACAGTTCCATGATCCTGGATGAGATCTTGGATAGTCAGAGATCACTAAATGACAAAGCCGGTCTTGGATACAACAAGGAAGAAATCAGTACTCCTAAGAAACCTGATGCAAGTCCTTCATTTGTAAACGGGGAAAGCAGGTATGACTCAGGTTATTCATTTTCAAAGAATGAAATAAATACTACAATATTTATAAGATCGGATCAAGAAGGACACCCAGAAGCTACTCAGACACCTCAAAGTAAGTTTACAAGAGAGACACCTTCATAGATAAATCAAAGGAGGTATGAGAGTGTTTGTAACAGTTATTATTTTTCCTTGTGATGAATATGGTCATAGACGCCTTGGATTGTAGGCATTATAGAAGAAAAATGAAGTTGCAGTAATAGAAGATCAGAGAAGAGTGACAAGGGGAGTCATTCAATTATGACAAGAAAATGTTGATGAAGGAGTCCCAGTAAGAGAGGTGAGCAATATTGAGTATACTACAGAGGACACAGCTAAAGATAAAGATGAACAGGTCCAAGAATCAGAAGGAGAAGACTCTGAGTTTGAAACAAATACTCTGCAAGACTCAAATAAGAGAATCCATCATGTCAAGGGGAGTATGTATTGGTTGAACATCCGATACCTCTGAAAAGTACTACAACAGCTCAGGGGGAGCATGTTTTGTTTGACATTGATGTCAAAGGGTGAGAAAAGGAGTGGTCTGGATGCTACAGTTGGAGGTCCAAACAGTCTAGCACATCCTTTGAGGGTTGCCATCAATGCCAAAGGGGGAGATTGTTGGCATGTTTATAGGCAGAGTGTGCTTGTCATTGATGGAAAGAACAACAGCAACAATGGTATGTTTATAGGCAAGAAAAGATACAATGAGGAAAACAACAATGATGACAAACAGGGAAAGCATAAGTTCATGAGAAGAAGCAACAATATGCAATTAAAGCTCAGGCGGAATAGCGCTGATTTGCATGCCGAGTGCAAGTGTGTGCCAAGGCCGAGGTTAATTCCATTACCAAATCTCAGGAGAGATAGCGTTCTCATAAATGCAGATGAGACCCAAAGTCATCAGGACTTGCAGAACCTTTGACACTTAGAAATTATTCCAAGTTGGGAAAATGAGAAAGCTCAGAAGGAGGAGCGATAGTGGCTATTGGATCACCAATCCCGAATACCAGATGTCCGTTAGATCATAATCCAGTGACTAGAGGAAGTGTAGAGGAGAAGTACAGATATTATCTATTGGATATGAGCACCGAGGACCAATAGCCATCGGATCCATTATAAATGCAAAGAGGATAATGGCTCAGAGCCATCCTCCAACTTCATGAAACACGAAGTCCCGATAATATCTATACCGTTAGATCACCGAGGATCGTGGGACATTGATCTAGAGTATTTCAGATATCGGGAGTTGGAAGAGTCAAGGTTGGCTCACGTTCAAACACCTGACACGCGAGGTCACGATTTGATCACAACCATCGATCAAAGGGAGAGCGTGGACTGTTGATTTGGCACGAAGAAGAATGAATTTCGAGTTCTCAAAGAAGAGATATCGATTGTTGGATCGAGGAATAATATGAGTCGTCAGATTAGTTTGAGTGGAAGGACAAGATAAATGAGGAAAATGTTTGAGAATTCAATTATGCGAATTCCCATTAGCCGTCGGATCACTCTCAAGTGGAAGGACATGATAAGCTAGCAGAGCCATAATGTTGATAGATCAAGCTATCGATCAAAGATCCTAATTGATGAACAACATTTAGTTTGAGTTTAAAGATATGAGGAGGTTACACTCTAGAAAGTTTGAGATTTGAAATACCTGAAACCCATAAATCCAAAATGAATCAGGACCATAAGATTTGGAGGACATACGAGGAGTGTTGGATCAGTGTTGTTGGTCAACATACCATGTCATAAGACCACATCAGCAAACCACGTCAGAAGACCACATCAATAGATCACGTCATAAGACTATGTCATCAAGGACACGTGGTGCAATAAGACGATGAAAAGTGTCAAGTTGATTCTGCATTTAAGGTACGTGAAAATCACAAATACGAGTGACACGTGGAAACTACTAGGGTCATGACACGTCATTAAGTGACATCACTCTGGGAGTTTTACTTTGGGATATTTTCCACCAACACTTGCACAAAAGCTTTGAAGTCCCAAATGCCGAAGTGGACATGAGACGTCCGATCTGAAAGATCACTTTGGGAGCACTGTCATCCGTCAATCTAATCCAGTGGAAGGATAGCGTAAGTTTAAATCTATGAAGTCTGGAGATGCGAAAGGATCGTGACTGTTGATCTGAAAGGGACGCACGTTGTTGGATCGTGGACTCTAGGTGAAATGCTATGGAAGTAAGAGGAGTTTAAGAATCAAAACTCCTGAAGCGCAAAAGGCAAAGTCGATCTCATCCATTGGTTTGGAGGTCCACATGACACCTGATCGGTTAAGTCTACGGATTGCACATGGACAAAGGAAAGAAGGTAGAGCCGTTGATTGAGGAGGTAAAATGTCAGCAGATCTTCCATTGCAGAAGATATCCACTCAACAGAAACAAGGTTTGAGATTTGAAACTCTCAGAGCCCAGATCATGAAGTAAATCTCAGCCTTTGATGTAGGAAGGTGAGATCTGGTCCACAGACTTGAGAGGAAAAATATGAACCGTCTATTCAGGAGCATCGTCAAGATCGTGAGATCGACGGTCATGCTCCATTGCGGGGATAGAACATGCTCGAGTCTTAATTTTTCATGAGTAGGCCGCAATTGAAACCACAGTTTAGGAGAAAGGACGTGTGGAGGCTCGCAGTGTATTGTAGGGTGAAAAGCAGGTTGCCCTCAAACCGCCTATGGACCCACCCATAATCGCGTGGTCACTTGAAGCTTATAGCCCAAGGTCATATCATGAAACAAAGCCAACGCTCACTAGATAGAAATTAGGAAGCGCCTTTTGAATATGCATTTGGTCACAATCGATGGTCTTGTGAAAGGAAGGGGCTTAGCAAGAAAAGATATCACCTGCTGCGAATTTTTTCTCAGGAAGGGAAAAGGCGCCAAAGGAATGAGCGCGCAAAATTTCTCTCTGTAACTGCCAGAAAGGACTGATTGTAACTGCCAAAAATGAAGTGATTTCATTTTCCAGAGGAGCTAAAGATTCTCGAGGTAATTGCCAGTGAATCAAAGATTCATCATTTAGACAATTGACAGATGGAAATGCGTCAAAGACTTGAACTGTCAAAGAAGCCGAAGAATCTCAGGATAACAACCACTGATGAAGAATTGACTTAGGATGATGGCCAGAGAGGACGAAGAGTTGAGTGTATGACCTGGCAGAGTATTTGGCATGATAAATATGCACAGAACAAAGCAGAGATGGTTGCATGTTGTGTCCAAGAGATGAAACACACAGAAGAGGCGTAGTGCATTGAATGGAAATAATAGACAGAGCATAAAGTGCAGAAGAAAGAGATAGAGCATAAATTCTTATCTGAAAGAGGAAGAGAAAGCTAAGGTGAAAATTTAGAGATAGAGTAGAAGAAAAAAAATCTCAAGGAGATGTGAGCAAGAAGACACTGATGCAGGCAGAGAAGAGCAATGCAACATAACAATGATGAGACTGGTAAGCCTTTTTACAAACACTGTATCACTGTAATAAGGTTCATGAATTTTTTTTTTATATTCAGGGTGGTAGGGAGGTGCTAGGGAGGACTGTTGTCCTCAGAGGTTTAAGTAGGTGCTTGAACACAGGGAGTTGTAGCTTCCATCTAGTTGCAACCACAAAATCCAGGGTGATAGGGTGGTGCAAGGGAGAACTATTGTTCTTTGTTATAGAGGTTGGTGCTTGTGTAACTAGAAGTTGGTGCTTCCATCCAGTTGGTGTTGGAATAATCAGGGAGTTGGTGCTTCTTTCTAGTGGGTGCTAGAGAAACCAAGGAGTTTGTGCTTCCTTCTAGTGTGTGCTAAAGAAACCAGAGAGTTGGTTCTCTCAGCAAGTTGCAGCTTATAAAATAGAGGTTGTAGCCTCAAGAGGAGTTGGAGATCCCAAGAATGATAATGTATAGAAAATAAAGATTACTTATCATATCAGGAAGAAGATGTTTTTCCCTTTATGTGTTTCCTCAGGAAATATCTGTCTCTGTATATTTCATGTTTGTGATTGATGTTGAATATTCTATTGTTTACCTCCTTGCATTATTGTGATCGTCATTGAGTGTTCTGTAAAGATATTAAAATGGGCATAATTTTTTAAGCACAGTAACAACTGATTCACCCCCCCCTCTTAGTTGTCCAACAAGGCTCATCCTAGATCTCCTCCCATGGTTCTTAAATCTCAAGGGTTTAAATCCCTTCTTCTTGAATCCTGAATTGTTTTTCTTCTTCCACTCTTCATGGGGTTCTATCTTATTCTTGAATTTCTCATAGAAATACCTTGCTTTTCGAATGGTATCTTCTAAGGTTTTTGGCTGATCAAACTCAATTCTGTCCCAGTAGGACTGAGGTAATCAACTAATCAATTGTTGCATCTTTACCTTTTCATCCTTTATGTAGGTCACATACCTCATCAGCTCTAGATATTTGGTTATATACTCATCTATGGTGAGTTGTCCCAGCTTGAGTTCATAGAACTCCTTGGCCTTTCCATCAAAGTACTTTTCTGACAGATTCTTCTTCTTGAATTATTTCTCAAATTGTTTCCATGACAAGTCCTTCTCATGGATTCCTTTCACATTCCTGAGCTCCTCCCACCAAATGGAATATTTCCCATTTAGGTTGAAAATGGATATCCGAGCCTTTAAGTTTTCAGAGTAGTCATGGAATCTGAATTACTTCTTCAAGCCAAGTAGCCAAACTTATAATTCTTCCCCCTTCATAATCTCTCCATCAAAGGTGGGTGGTTTGTATTTCTTGAACTCTTAAGGGTCATGACTCTTGGAATGTTTTCTCTTCTTTCCTCTCGTTTGAGAATGAGAAACAATTTTCCCACTAGAATATTCCTTGGAGTTGTTAGTGTCCTCTAAGGGACATTCCGATGAGTGTCTCTTGGCTCCATGTTAGGCCTTCCTTTAGGTGATCCTCCTAGTGTAACCACTTTCTGGACCATGATTTTGTATCTCAGGTGGAATTGGAGTTTTCTTAGTATGATTCCTATGCACATGACTTGCAGTTGGACCACGTTGTAGTTTCCTTTATATATCTGATAGACTTTGCAGTAGGACTGCATTAATTTTAGTTTGATTTTCCTGATCCTTTATCAACCTTTCATTGTCATCCTTATAACTCTGTAATTCTGCCATGAGGCTTCTTACAGTTTCGACCAAATATGGAGGAGATTCCACCACCCTCATTTCATCAGATTCTTCCTCTGTATTGTGGGAGCTCTCCCCCAACTCATGGTGTGTCACCATCCATTGCATTGTAGTTTTCCCGTTGTTCACTGACTGCTTGAGTGTTGATAAAACATTTTTCTGTTAGTTACTAATCTACCAATTCATGAACAACACATATTATTGCAAAGTGAAGTTATCTTCTTTATTTGGAAACATTAGCAACATACAATGCATATTTCCAAAGCATATATCAACAGTAGAAGGTTTCATTCCTCTCTTCAGTAGAGGTTTACACAAGTTTCTTATAGAAGGGGGGGTAAGGTAGGGTGTTACCCCATAAAGTTCTCTAATAATATTTTATGCGACTCACATGAGCCCAAGCAGGCCAAGTGTTGTTTCCACACTCTGATACCAATTTGTAACACACCTGACCCCTAAATACCCTTTCTAGGGATGGGGCATAAAATTTTTGTTCATTCAAATAATCTCAAATCATCTCTCCAAGGTCTTCATACTCTTCTACTATTTTCAAGGGTTGTGGAATCATAAGTCCCAAAGTCCCGAAGAAAAAGTAGCATCACTCCTTTTAGGCTTGGCAAGGGGTTTCCAACCCTGGGTCATATGGTATCATATTTGGATTCCAGGCTACACTTAGATCTTAGTCGAGATTTGATTAAGGCCATGGGTATGAGCCCTTGGTCACATGGGTCCAGGTTATGAAGGAATGCACATTCCCGCTAAGGTAAACTCAAAAGTTTAGTAGGACTTAAACGTTTCAGTTAATCCTACCCTGACTCTCGTGTGGATTCACATCCCATAACTCCCTAGTGACTAGCTGAGGTAAATAAAAAACCAAGTAAAAATAGTGTTTTACAAAATAAAAATGATCATTTCTAATAACTGTTGAAACATTGCAAGACTTAAACATAAACACAGACATTCAATCATCACATCCAATATATTACACAGAGTATGAAAATACTTATCAAAAATGGAAAATGTGAAGCGACTGCTGAAAGGAGTGCTCATTTCCACCCAACCATAGGCACAACCACTCCTATCGGATTTATCGTTGACCACCCCCAAGCTAGTCCATGATGCTCTGAGAAGGATTCTTTCTCCTTTCTCCATGACAATTAGGGATAGAGGTTACTCTCCTCCTCCCATAGGATCTTGGAAACTGGATTCCTCTACACCAAGCAAGGAGGTCTGCGCAAGCACTTCCTCAGTCACTCATTAACCTCGTTTTCCATCTTGTAGCGAGTCCCTTCGCAAGGATTCTTACAATCAAAACAAGATTGCTTCTCAACTTTTCTCTCAACAGAAGAGTCAAAGCATGCTCACTTTTCTTCTAGAGATTGTTTTCTCTACTCTGCTTCTTGCAGATATGTCTTTGTCCCCCTAATTAATTCCTTTCTTTCCTTCCTCAGCAAGATTGCATGGGTCCGAATCCCCAAATCGTGGTCAGAACTGGACGCCTTGCAGATGGGTACCCTGCCCCATCTCCTCATTAACACTTGAGAACGACCTTCCAACTACCAGTCTGAATAGTAATTCATTTATGGGTCAGAGGAATGTTGAGAAATTATACCCAGTAGGTAGTGGTTTGGTGAGGGTCATCTCAACCATTCTTGGATTCCCTCACCATATCTCTCATAGAATCCATTGTCTATCTTGGAAAATTCCTCCCTTTCAGCAGTTTTGCAACACATATTCAATTTCTATTAATAACATAAAATTCATACATTGACCCTTTTATACAAAGGTTCATCAAATTGAAAATTCACACATATTTAGTCCGCCATAATCTCTTGGCCAATTATAGTTATATTTACAAATTGGGGGAAATAGGGGTATTACAACATAACTTAGGAGAACTCTCCCGACGAGACATGTCCCTCGAGGTGTACCTTTTTCCTAGGTAATCTATTGGTCGGAAAAAGGGATAAAGTTATGCCAAATAGATATTCTTCTGAACCAATTAGCGAGTGTGAAAGGAACAAGGTCACTCGAAAATATTTTCTTGTTTAGGGAGTCTGAAAAGGGCTTAAAGAAGACTCCAAGGGGTTTCATTTTTCGTAGATAATCTCCAAGGCCCGAAAAAGAGATAAACCAAAACTAGGGAGAATGGACCTTTTTCGTAAATTTAGTCCCTCATGCCCGAAAAAGGGTTAAACTTACTCCCGAGAATACTCTTCTAGTGAACCATAGCTCCTAGGGCGTAACATTTTTGTAAAAATATCCATCCAGACCGAAAAATGGGTAAACTATCACTGGATACATGTTTAGTTCAAAATTTAGTTTGATGAGCCTGAAAGGAAACAAGATCGCTCGACAATCTTTTCAATTTTAGAGAGTCTTAAAAGAGCTTAAATAAGACTCCATGGGATCTCCTTTTTCTAAGTAATTCGAATGAGACCGAAAATGATAAATAATTTCTCGTTATATGTCCCTTTCAAAGTTTAAGTGAGCTTGAAAGACAACAAACCATGCTCTTAGGGAGTCCCTAGGGTATAGGCCAAAAAAAGATGAAGAAGAATAAGGCTACAACATAAAGTCATGGCAGGACTAAAAGGACTCCCAATCCTATGTAATACTCACAACATGGATGGAAAAATGCAACAAAGGATCTACCTAGGGCATCCATGTAGAGGAAGGCTCTACTACCTAACTATGACACTTCTAAAGTAGCATAGAAATTTCCATGTCGCACTTTGGTGGGATTGATCCTATGGAAAAGTGGAAAAAGTCAACAAAAATGCAAGATGCAAGGTGATGAGAACCTAAYCTATATGCAAGTGTCAAAAATACGACTTCACCACAAGATGATGTGAGTGTAACCCATCTCATAGAAACAACAAACCAAAAGAAAAATTTCATAAGAACGACCTAAAGATTCCCCCAAAAGAAACCAAAGCACCCACCAAACCAAGAATAGGGAAAAAGAAGACCAAAATGGGGAAAAAAGAGCAAAAAAAGTCTATAAATAGAGGTATACAACTAATTTTGACCATTACAATTTGGAAAATAGCCAAAAAGTGAAAAAACCCTCTTCCTTAAAACACAAATTCAAGGAGCTACAATGGACGAAAAGACTTCAAACTTGAACCAAGTACACACGACCTCCTACAATATTTCAATCCATCATTTTTTATTTATTTTTGTTTAGAGGGTGCGTGGCCTAAAAAATAAGTCGGGTTTGTGTGTATGCAGGATGTTCATGCTCAACACGCGTATATACACAGGCTGAGAAAAAATCAGAATGCGTACATACATGATTGTCTTAGCAACAATCCCCTTACATATATTAAAGTATTAAAAAAAATGAAAAAGGCACTAACCTCAAAATTTTTTCATGCATCATGATGTATTTCCATTGGAGAGAGAGAAAATGAGGAGCTAGACATACTGGTTGAAGAGGATCCATGGGCCATTTCCATGCTAAAGCAGTGTGGAATGTGGAATTTTTTTCGCTACCCATTCATGAGGGCACAACCGAGGATACTAAATCACTTGATAGAGTACTGGAACCCAGACGTAGTGGCCTTCATGCTAGAGGTAAAATCACTGACTCCTACTACAGAGGACATATACTTCATGACAGATCTCTCTAGGAGGGGTGAACCGATTAAATTGAGGACTTTCCCTCTAGGACCACACAATATATAGGACTACATTGGCATGTACTGCAAGTCTGGCACTGAGAAAATAGGCTCTCAAGTGCCAATTCAAAAGATAGAAAGCCTCCTATGGATAGGGTTGTATATGATTGGGTGGATTACAAGATCCACAACACTTCACCAGGCTTCACGTGCCTAGATGCACTGTGCAACTCAATGTTTACATGCTACTATATTTGATTGGAGAACCATGATGGTCACTTGTATGAATAAACAACTGACCGACTGCAGGAGAAGAATGAACAAGAATTTTGGGTTTGGGACTATATTTTGTGCATTCATTTTTGAGAGAGTGCCAGGCCTTAGCCCACGAGAGACAATACGAGGACATATTTCCTCCTTTCCAACACTATTCAGATGGGATGCATTGATACCTCGAAAGGGAGCAAAGAGAGGGAAATAGATGTTCGATGACAAGTTCTTTGATTGGTGGGAGCATCAGATCCCTGTGATCGAACACTACCCATACGTGAGGATCAGTTTCCTGAGGGACCCATATATGCCTGTGCCTCCCGATGACGAGCGTAGAGATATAGGTACACATCATTATTTATATTTTAAAATTATTTCATTTTTATGGTAAAGTCATAGTACTAACTTAGTAATATGTTATATACAGATGTGGGACCATTACGACCAACTGACTTCGCCAGGACTAGGCATTGTCCTCGAGAGGATGCCAGACCAACAACAATGGCAGGGCCACTAGCCAGAGAGGCTGAGAGAGTATATAGACAAGTGGAGAGGAACCTGGCAACTCTCACCCTTCTTGTGCCGATGGTGGATATTGAGGACCTACCTCCGGCCATGAAACCGCATGTGGTAGGAGTATCCAGGACTTGGGTTCAACTATTCCAACGTCTTGCAAACACCATAGTACATTACGCTAGGTCCAACAGGCCTAGACCATAGAACGAGCATTGGAACTTATACGTGCCAAGGGAAATATTTTTTGTACTCGCTTATGTATTGAGGGCTTCAGCCCAATGATGTATATTGGCTCTATTTGAGGCTTATGGCCCACATTTTGTACTTATGACATTATTTTGGACATATTATATATATACATATTTTTTCCTTATGGAGTAACCATTTTTGTACAAATGTATTTACATATGAATGTATGTGTGTGCTTTTACTTTTATGTGTGTGAAATATGCCAATCTAATACATGATTAGCCAATGCATCAATTAGTTGATTAGATTTCCTAGGAACATGAATATATGTAATATAATAAAAATAACGTTCTAAGAGATGTACCCTAAGGAATCATCGATGAAGGGTGTGATCGTAGATGCGGTACACTCCATTTAACTGAGACACAACCAGTTGAGCATCTAGGTGAACCCAAAGGTGAGAAATACCATGTGACACTGCATCATGTAGTAATTCTATTATGACACTGTACTCAAGAATGCTATTGGTTTCTTCATCTAGACAAACACCTCTAGAAGACACCAACTGACTAGTGGGCGTGAAGATTACCCTCCGAGTGTGTTAGATAGAACCGTATACGAATACAACGTAAACCTCAGATTCACTTGACATATGTCACAATGAAAAAACACAATAAACTACACGTCCATAAGATAAAAAGACACAAACATGTATAAATAAAACTATACATTATATACAATAAGTCACACTCAGGTGACCAACCTAAGCATAATAATTCTTAAGGTAGAGCCTATTTCTAGGCTTAGACAAAGCATTACCTTCGAAGTCAACCAGTTTGTTATAACCCTATAATTCATAGTATCATCTGGTGACTGGAAATTTTTCACTCTGGGTGTATATTGGCTTGCAAATAATATTTCATCTCTGCAAATTATTTTCAAAGAAAAGAAAAGAAAATTCATGGTTGTTGATGCTGAGTGGTTTTTCCTAACCCCATGGAGACAAAAGCAAGGGAAATAGTGCACAAAATCCACATAATGCACTTATCCTAAATTTTGGAGCAAATATGACTTTGTGCTCACAGAGTAAAGACAACGCATAAATGAACGGTTTAGAGGTTGGCGCTGAGATCTACGGTTCACAAGATTTTCCGGACTCCCCCGACCGTTCTACCTTTAACGGTAGGGGGGGGGGTCTGGAATCGGGTATAAAGAAGGCACACATCTGAACGGCTGAGAGGTCGACGGATAGATCTACGGTTGAGATTGAATTTCGGACCCCCCCGACCGTTCTGCCTTTAACGGTGGGGGGGGGGTCCGGAATGAGGCGGTTTTTCCCGGCGGACCCTGTCCCAACGTGTCACCCATCCATTGCAAGAGGCCTCCTCCACTCCATGCCACATCTTTCATCTGCACTGCGCCTGTCAATCCCTCACCCTTCATTCCTTCACCCCGTCACCTCATGACACNCGGACCCCCCCGACCGTTCTGCCTTTAACGGTGGGGGGGGGGGTCCGGAATGAGGCGGTTTTTCCCGGCGGACCCTGTCCCAACGTGTCACCCATCCATTGCAAGAGGCCTCCTCCACTCCATGCCACATCTTTCATCTGCACTGCGCCTGTCAATCCCTCACCCTTCATTCCTTCACCCCGTCACCTCATGACACCATCCTCCATTATCCCGCCATCTGCATCCCTACATTTGCATAATCCAAACTTAAGGAAAAAAAGTAATAGATTAACAAAGGTTATCAATAAAGTTAGTGTAATTAAACTAGGTTAAACTAGTTAATAATTAATTAATTAATCAATTAATTGATTAATAGTTAAGTTAGTTTAGTAACTACATTAATTTTTTATTAATTAATATTTAATAAAACAAATATTAAAATAAAAAACATAAAAAAACAAAACATAATAAAATATATAACAAAAAGTAATAAAACAAATTAAAAATAAAAAACAAAATACAATAAATACATAATAAAACAAATATAAGAATTAAAAATATAAAATACAAAAACATAAAATAAAACAAAACAACAAATAAACTTAAAACACATATAACAAAAAAAAAATTAAAAAAACATAAAATAAAACGAAACATTTAACAAAACATGTAAAAAAATAATATTAAAAAACAAAAAACTAAAAACAACATTACCCTAAGTCCTACCCACCCCATACATTCATCATATCCCATACATATTAATCAATGGCTTTTAAAAATTCCGGACCCCCCCTCACCATCCGGAATTTAACGAGAGGGGGGGTCCGAAATGGTTGTTTCCCTTTACCACTCTTTGGACAGGTGTCAGCTCCCCATTCTAGCGGACCCCCCCCCCCAAACTGCTTACCACCTCAGGGGGTCCGGAATACCACCCATCCCAAAAAAAAACCGCTTTCCTCATTTTTCACCTATTTTCGCTTGTTCAGCATGTCTTCTTTCGAGGCCGATTCTGGGAAAATGAAAACGAATTTTTAAAAACTGAGAGAGGTTTTTCTCCATAACGGGATGAAGAACAAAAACCTCTCTCAGTTTTTTCACAGGTTCCACGAGAAGGGAGAATCAAACCCATCTTCAAGGCCCCTTTTTTTTTTTTCCAGATTTTCACTTTTCCGTTACAGTCCCTATTTTGCTGGAGCTGTTACGGCTAGCTGGGGACGACTTTGGAGAAACCGAAGGAGATTTTTGTCCAGAACATGCCCATATACAATAATCTCCTTCATTTTTTTCCCAAGTGTCAGCTTTGAAGAGAAACAGATGTCTATCAGACCCCTTTTTTTTTCAGAAATTAGGCCCGTCTTTCATGGTGGACAGTTCCAGATTTTGGGGGATTCGTGGTTATTTTTGGCCGAGGTGGTTGAACCCAACTTCTGAAACTTATGGGGAGGTCTATCCTATTTATAGAGATGAATTTTAATGTAAAAACGTGGATCAGTTAGGGACCATGATTTAAATTTTGTATCAGAGCTCACAGAGCCAGCTGTATTTTTCATCAATTCAAATAATACAGTCGCAACAGTTACAGGATTCTTGTGTCAAATTCATTGGTGAAGTTTTTTTCTCATTGTGATTTTGTTTTCCTCTGTTATCATATATGTTTGTCTTTTCCATTGTTTCAAAGATATTTAAGATCAGGATTTGTGTAAAAACACCATGTTCCCAGTTTAAAGCAATGCCAATGTTTTCCATTAAAAGTTAAATGCAAAATTCTTTACCGCTTTGTCTTTAATTTGACCTCTTAACAATTTTCCCCCTTTGCCATACCCCAAGCTTATGAAGAATCCAATGATTTTCCTACCTTTCCCTGTAAAGGCTATCTGTAGGATTTGTTTTTTGATTAAATCTCAGATTGTGACTCCATTGCCCATGGTTCCTCTTCGCTGCACCTACCCAACTCAGAAACATATCATATTCTTCATAGCTAGCCTAATATTCTCTTCAAACAAAGTTATATCAGATAGAGAGATCCCTCTCTAAGTCTTGGAGGTCTAGATCCAAGACTCAAAGTGGTTTTGATGTTGTCTCTATGACTGCCCCCGCAACCTTGAGAAAATTACAGAGCGCTAATAGAATGGCGACCATATTGGGGATCTTTCCCCAATAGTACACTTCAAAGCTCCAGATTTGATCACTGATGGTGGACAGTGACCAGACACAAGAAGGTTGAGATCATTCACCTGGCGACTCCAAATCAGCTCCAGACAGTGCCAAATCTAAGACTCCACTGGAGGAAGAACCTAAATCATGGCCAAGCAACCTAGAAAGACCAGGTACTCAAGCTCAAATTGTATTCATGATATTATTGGTTTCATCTGCAATTACTTTCTCTCTTATCATGATCCTGGTCTAGAGTATATTGTTGAAATTCAGGATGATCATTTTCAACCTGAAGAGCCTCAAGAGACTAAACCCCAAATTGTGGATTATGTACATACTCATACACCTGTGCACATCCCAGATGCACCTGTAGAAACCCTAGTGAGACATAAGCCCCCTGCTTTATCTCCTACTCTTGCTAAACCTCTAGATGGTCGTAAGCCTCTTGCTTCATCTTTTGTGCTTGCAAAAGTCCCAGACCGATACAAGCCTCTAGATTTGCCTCCTATCCTCCATGACTTCCCTGCAAATTACACCAATAATCTGCCCAGGTTTGATGGAGAGAATGCTAATATTACTGCTGAAAAGCATATTCAAAACCTTGAGGATTTCCTTGACCTTTACAAGGTTGAAGATGATGATGTCTGTATAATGATTTTTGCCCTGTCTTTGCAAGGAAAAGTTAAGAATTGGTTTAGAAATCTGCCAGCTGCAAATATTATAATTTTTCATTAATTTATGCAAGTTTTCCTAGATAGATGGGTGGTCATGGGAAATGTTTTCCTCATCCTAGAAGAGTATGACCACTTGAAAAGAAATCCAGAGGAGACAATACATCAGTTTTCAGCCAGATTCAATAAGGTATATCATGCAATACCTACTGATATAAGACCACCCCCAGGATCAACTCACTTGGATTACCCAGATGCCTTCGATCCTGAGATGACATTTCAGTTAAGAGAAAGGAACACTGTAAGTCTTGAAGAAATGCAAAAGGTTGCAGTTGATGTGGAGGCCAACTTGCTGATCAAAAGGTCAAAGGTAAAGAGCAAAGAAAAGGAGTAGCTGAAGTCATCAGAAACTAAACTGGACATTTTGGCCAGTGCCATGGAAGAGATGATGCAGAGGATCAATAGGAAAGATGAGCTTGCTATCCAAAGACATCATGTTCCATTGATCTCAGAGAAAGAAAAGGTCATTTTTACCAAACATGTTGCTACTCATCCTTGGTACCATGGTTTGGATAATGATTCTTTCATGTATTCAATTCACAACACAGTCAAAGATAAAGTTCCAACTCATCTTGTTGAAAAGCCATCAACTGATATGATGTGCATGTTCGATGACTTTTCTTACTTGGATAATATACCCAAGTATGATCAGTATGATGATGATCATGAGGCTGAAATAGAGGTGGAATGTTCAAAGAAATCAACAGCATGTCATTGGAAGGAAGAAGATCATTTACAATTCATATGTGACAATCAACCCTTGCACAACAGTCATGACAATGATGAGGAAGAGACAGAAAATTTCAGAGTAAGGGAAAAATCTTTGCCCTTATGTTTCTCATCTTTTCAATTTCTGAAAAGAAACTCTAGGCCAGTTGTAAATAGTGAAGATAGAAATTTCCCTGATCAATCAGTTGAATATGCCATTAAGGATGTGGAGGCTGTTCTAAATCCAGAGTTGCAACCCTTTACCTACTTTGATTTTCAAATTTCAAATGAAAGCTTAAAGCCTGAGACAAACTGTGAGTTAATCCAAAATAACTCTGTACCATTGTGCTTTAATTCATTTCAAATTTTGAAGGAGACTCTTGAACAAGTGTTGAAGGATGAATACAGAAACAGGCAGGAAATTTCATTTGAATCAATGCAACAGTCTTGTCAGTATTTTCAGGATCCAATTGCTGATCAGTTGGATGACTTGTGTTGTCAAAGTCATTTTCCATCATCCAGCCATGGGATAAAAAGTTTTTATGATATGGATATGATAGGACAATCAACTACAGGGGTGTGTTTAGTAGAAGCATCATTTCAAAACCCATCAGGAAAGTTGCAGCCATGTCAGGAAATGCATGAGGATGAAAATAACATAGATACAGTGCCAGAGCATGTCGCTTACTTGGCAGAATCCAAAAATCAAGGAACATGTCATTTCTACCTTGATCCTATAGCTATCTATATGGAGAATTTTTTCACTGTAGAGCCTCAATCTATCTCTGGCATTACTTTTGTTCTTCAAGATTGTCGAGGTCCCTGTTGTAAAGATCAATCATGTTTTCAACAATGGCCTTTACACTTTGCAGTTTTGAGTCTATGGGCAAAAGGTCAAGCTACGCTTTTCACTATGCAAACAAGCAGTCAAGCAGTCCACTGGTTTCAACAATTACTTGATTGGCTCCATTGGCATTTTTGTATTATTTGATTTAACAAAATTATCAGTAGCATAGGGTAGGTAGGAGAATGTGAATAAGCTCAGCATTCTGAGCATCTCTTTTTCAACAATGTTCATTTGATTTGGTTTCAGTTGCAAGATCAAAACATGTACAGGTTGCAGAATAAGATTTTGGGATCAATCCAATGGATAAAGCACTGGTCTGCATGTTCAGAGGTTTGTGGTTCTTGACACCTTCTGAAAGAAGCTGCCATCCCTAGGTGGAGCCACTATTATAACCCTATAATTCATAGTATCATCTGGTGACTGAAATTTTTTCACTCTGGGTGTATATTGGCTTGCAAATAATATTTCATCTTTGCAAATTATTTTCAAAGAAAAGAAAAGAAAATTCATGGTTGTTGACACTGAGTGGTTTTTCCTAACCCCATGGAGACAAAAGCAAGGGAAACAGTGCACAAAATCCACATAATGCACTTATCCTAAGTTTTGGAGCAAATATGACTTTGCGCTCACAGAGTAAAGACAATGCATAAATGAACGGTTTAGAGGTTGGCACTGAGATCTACGGTTCACAAGATTTTCCGGACCCCCCCGACCGTTCTACCTTTAACGGCAGGGGGTCCGGAATTGGGTATAAAGAAGGCGCGCATCTGAACCGCTGAGAGGTCGACACATAGATCTACGGTTGAGATTGAATTCTGGACCCCCCCCGACTGTTGTGCCTTTAATGATGGGGGGGGGGTCTGGAATGAGGCNATGGTGGGGGGGGGGGGTCTGGAATGAGGCAGTTTTTCCCGGCGAACCCTGTCCCAACGTGTCACCCATCCATTGCATCAGGCCTCCTCCGCTCCATGCCAAATCCTTCATCCGCGCTGCGCTTGTCAATCCCTCACCCTTCATTCCTTCACCCCTTCACCCCATCACCTCATGACACCATCCTCCATTATCCCGCCATCTGCATCCCTACATTTGCATAATCCAAACTTAAGGAAAAAAGAGTAATATATTAACAAAGGTTAGCAATAAAGTTAGTGTAGTTAAACTAGGCTAAACTAGTTAATAATTAATTAATTAATCAATTAATTGATTAATAGCTAAATTAGTTTAGTAACTACGATAATTTTTTATTAATTAATATTTAATAAAACAAATATTAAAATAAAAAACATAAAAAAACAAAACATAACAAAATATATAACAAAAAGTAATAAAACAAATTAAAAATAAAAAACAAAATATAATAAATACATAATAAAACAAATATAAGAATTAAAAATATAAAATACAAAAACATAAAATAAAACAAAACAACAAATAAACTTAAAACACATATACCAAAAAACAAAATTAAAAAAACATAAAATAAAATGAAACATATAACAAAACATGTAATAAAATAATATTAAAAAACAAAAAACTAAAAACAACATTACCCTAAGTCCTACCCGCCCCGTACATTCATCACATCCCATACATATTAATCAACGACTTTTAAAAATTTCGGACCCCGCCCTCACCATCCGGAGTTTAACGAG